>JAODKT010001765.1:1701177-1717847 GCA_027576195.1 Cossypha heuglini | reverse complement strand
TTCCCCTTCCCCTTCCTCCTTCCTCCTTCCTCCTTCCTGTTGCTTCTTCCTTCATCTTATCTTTCCTCACTATTTCATGGTTTCCTGGTCTAGAGATGTGTGGAAGCACTAATTTAGTTTACTGATTGGCAGCTGCTCTCTGTGTGTGATGGCTAAAATATTCTCTATGTACTTTAGCTCTCTGTTATAAATCTATAAATCTTGGTTAAAATTGATTTTACAGAGTGTATGAAGTATTGTTTGAAATTCTGGAGATGAAGGCACCCTAGATATGACAAAAGCCATAACTATAACCAGTCAGCTCTTTCTGAATTCTTCGGATGACTACATTCATGGAGGGATATTTGAAAACTTCTGCATCATTGTTCTTAATTTCACTGTTGGTGACTTTGTATGAATAAGATTTCAGTGGATACAGATGTCTTGGCATTTATTCTGGATTTAGATTACCGGTCAATAAATTCACAGTTACCACAGCAGCTTAGCATCCATTCTTGTTTGTATCAGGTTATAAAAGTTTTGTTGAACTGAATAGTGACAGAAAACTGGAAATATTACAGCCCATGAATCATATTCACCTATATTTCTACTGGGGATGTACTGATCCTTTTCAGTCGTCTCTAAATTATTCTCTTCTTGGATACTTTATTTTTCAAGATTTTTCCAGTGGTCTGAGTAGTCAGTTTTCAAACATGCCTTCCATTTTTGGTCAGAATTTAGGAATTCATATTATCTTGACTATATTTCAATGATGCCCATGTTGTTACCTTCATGGAGTTTGAGAACTACATGTGATGATTCTTATCTCATAAAATTCTTCACTGGGCTGAAGTATACTCTGAAATAGAAACAAAATCTACTAGGTAAGAAATCCTTAATGAGGAAGAAATACTGTTAGCTGGTAAAAACCAATGTAGTACTTAATTACTCAAGCAGAAAGGCAAATTTTTGTTAGCCAATGCAGGGGATATTTAGAGTCATATTTTTCAGAAAATGGCAGGAAGGGGTGCACTTCAGGAGAAGCAGAACAAAGGGCAACTCCAACACAGGGCAGGGCAGAGCAGGGCAGGACAGAGCAGGGCAGGGCAGGCAGGAGATGACCCTAACAGGTGCAGTTCACCCTCAAGAGAACAGAATGGCCAAGCCAGGTCCCTCATGGTGACCAGGGCTGGCCAAGATTCTCACTGAGCCCAAGAGGTCAAGTCAGAGAGTAGAATCTGTGAGTCACAGTCTGGATCAGCACAGCATGTCACCAGGTGCTGGCACAGCTGCAAAGGCTGCTGCACAAGGTGGGGGAGCGGGGGCATTTCTCTCAGCTGTAAACCAGGCCCAGGCAGCCTTAGCTTGTCAAAGATGGCCTTGAGTGCAGGCAGTAAAACCCTTATGGTCTCTATGTGTTTGTGTGTGCGTGCACTGAGGGAGGTGCAAGGTTGGACAATAACTGTTAAACTTAGCCCAGTAATGAATTAATCACACCGTTGTCATTGTTACTAAGCAAGAAATAAAACCTCTTTCAAGGACGACTCACCTCCACAGTTTCTTGAGAATAAAATTGAGGATTGGATAGTCATCTGAGACTGTAGAGAATCTTGTAGTTGTACTATCAGATTTACACAGAAAGGCAGAAAGTAATTCTTGAAGTGATCTCAGTATGTTTAGTTTATATGGCAATGTCAAATTTAGCTTTGACTAGTGAAAAGTACCTGCCTGTTCTCACACTACTGTTATTGTCCATCTAGCGTCTTTTTACCTCTTATTCCTTTGCATTTCTACTGTTACTGTCAGTCTTTTGTCTCTCTATTCATTCTTTCTCCACAGCCCTCTCTGCCCTGAGTTTCTTTGGAATTTCTTTCCTTCAGCCAGTTCTAAATTATAAACTTTAAAGGCATCATTCATACCACCTTTCTTCTTTTACTTTTGGAATAGTTAGTATTATTGATTTTGAAGCCTTATAATTGTAATAATTTTCAAGGAGGAAAAAATAGATATTGAGAATTCAGAGTATAGAATCTCCTATTTGCAGATGGAGACAAATATCTTGGTTATTTTTTATATTGTGTCCACATACAGAATTTTCCTTGTTTATCTCAGGGAAAAAAACCCCAAACAATTCCTGACCCATCTATCTTTCTTGAACATCTATCTTATTCTTAAGCCTTAATGTCTTAGCTTAAACTAGAAGCCAGGTGCCATCTGTTAAAATGTGGCTAGCTAACCTTCAATTCAGTTTGGGCTTGCATCAAATCTGTAGTACTAACAATAATACAGAGGTATATTCAGAACAATTTATGCATATTGCTGCTAGGTCAGGGCTACTACCTTGCTACATCTACTTCCTCTACTCAGGATTGGAATGAACCCAGGATTGGAGCTGCTGGGTGGGAGAGAGCTTGAATGACTCGGTCAAAGCAATGCTGTAAGTTTACATCCTTCATAGCAATGAACTTGTTTGCAGGTATGAAAGACATGTTTGGTTTAAAACCCATTTTCTTTACAAAGCACTTATTTGTAAAGGGCTGCTTCTCTTTACTTTGAATCACAGTGATAAGTCTTGCCCCTAGTAACATCACTCACTATACAGTCACCATCTTATATCCATGCCATCCATTAGGTGAAATCCTGCTGGATAAAAGAAATAAAGCTGTTCAAGAAATAGATTTACTGTACACCAAGGCAATGAATTAAGAAGTCTCCATACTCTCTAGTGTATTCTATATTTCCTGGTCATTTAGCACATCTCTTAGAAAACAAACAAGAAAAATCACTTTCTTCGCCCCAACTTGTAAAGGCAAATTGAATCTAAAACAAAAATAGGATGCATAAATTCTTTTTAAAAATGCTGATGCAACACCTCTCTTCTGATTTTTTATCTTTTCACTGTCTCGTAGCAAGAGAATGCATTCACTGAGAGTAGTTTATGGTGTTGTCCTTTCCCTGAATTTCTGTGCATGCCAAAAGAAGTACTATGCTAAAATTGGAGAGATGTAGGTTCAGTTCCAGGCACTTTGATAGACTTCTTATGTGACCTTGTACAAAGTGACATGGCGATAGATTTGATAAAGTAGTCAGAATTCATCACTAAAGTTAGATTTTTCATAAGCTTTGGCTTATACTTTTGAGATATAGAATAAAGAAAGTGTCATTTTCTTCCTTGGGTGCTGAACTACTCTGAAAACCAGGCCATACATTTCACAGAGCAAGCCATTAGAGACTATTATCTTTGAGTGCTACCAGCCACAGAACCTGTTTTCTCAGAAATCTGGCCTTGGCCTTTGGCACCTATCATTTTGTGCCACAACCTGCCACTCACAAAATGAACTTCCAGTTCACTTTCCATCCCATTTTCTTTTGTAGCCTGTGAGAATCTGTTTTCAGCTAAATGCACTGGCTGCCCCTAGTACAATTCTTTCAGTTGTTGCCATTAGAAGCATCTTTAGTATCAACAATCAAGAAATTAGAAATCCATGATTCTAAAAGAAATTGAAGAGCACATATAAGCAGCTACCAAGCACAAAACAAGACTGCTTTAATTTAATATATTGAATACTCTTAGTGAATACTTTAACCTATTACAAAAGGCAGTGAAATGTTGCATTGTCAGAGAAAACTTGACTTTTAAAAAGTATTGAATTTTAAGGAGGTCTGGTAGATTCACATTTACATTTTCATTTAATGACAACTTTACATTTTATATTGTAACATTAGATAATCTCTGTTGCATTTATTTCTATTAGGTGTACTGCCTGAGATTACTCTAGTGAGTGAATTAGCAAGGTTACCCAAAATGTGCTTATGGTTCATTTGATTTTGCAAAATACTCATGTAAAGTGAGCTCTAAATTAGAAACCATCAGTATCCACATTATAAACCTTGCTTTAGTATCTATATTTGAAATATTGGATTTTTGGTGAGAAAGAACTATCATGCACATGAACCTCACATAGCAGCTAAATCAGTAAATCCCATGCTCTGAGCTGATTCTGATGTCATATGTTAAAGCCCTTGAAGTCAGGACTTTTGCAGAATTGTTCAACTCTGTCTGGTAAATCCCTGCAGTTTCTGTAGTTTCTTTTTAAAAGTTTAGAATGCTTTGTCAGTGTAATGTGCTTCCCTTTCACGTTCCTTTAAGTAGATACTGGTACAGTTGAAAATATAATTCTGAGTCAGCTGTTTGTGTGTATATTTTTCAGTTCAATACATTTTGGTGAACTCTAGCAGTGAACCTCCTTGCTGAATTGACTTTGATTTGTTTAATATTAAAGTTATGTCACATTGAACACTTTAAATTTTCAGGAAAAAGAATACTTTCATGAAGTATGGAAAAAATTCAGAGAAGAAATTTAATGCTGAGAATTGCTAACAAAAGAGACAATTTCTTAAAGAATACTTTACAGAAAGTCTCACAATCAACTAAAGATATTTTGGAGAAGGGAGTGGATGGCTCCACTTTTGCATTCTTCATGTTTAGTGCCACTCCTGTGCATCAGCTGTATAAATTCTGTACTACTAAATCCATGGTTAAATAATCAAACAACTGATTTTTGAACTGTGCAACTTTATTTTTTGTTAAACTTCTATAATACGTCTTGGATAGGTGCACACTTCATTGGGTGAAAAACTTGCTGGTCCAGTGAGTGGTGTTGTATGGGACTAAACTCAGCTGGCAGCCATTGACTAGATTTGTTTCAGGGCTCAGTGTTGCAGCCTGTCCTCTTTAATCTCTCAGTGATTTGGATGAGGGGGTTGAGTGCATCCCCAGTAACATCACAGATGATGCAGGATAGGAAGAGTCTATAGAGAAATCTGGATTGATGAGCTGACGACAGCTGCATGAGGTTCAGTAAGGTCTTGCCTTTGGGTCACAATCCCAGGCACTGCTACAGGCTTGGAGTGGAGTAGCTTGAGAGCTTCTAAGCAGAAAGGGACTTGTGGGTGCTGATTGGATATGAGCCATCAGTGTGCCCAGGTAGTGAAAGAGGCCAAAGGCATTTGGGCCTATATCAGCAATAGTGCAGCTGGCATGACCAGGGAGCTGATTGTACCCCCGTACCAGGCTACAGGGAGTCACTTTAATTCTGATTTTTGTCTTGACATTGTTTCATCAGAGGTATAGGGGGGAGAGGCTGAACACGTGCCATTTGCAGGAGACAGCTAGGTGAAAAAGGAGGGAAGAGCTGTCTCTGGGGAGACTTTGCCTGACAGCCATTCCTATCTCACATGGAATAATAGGCAGTCATTGTGAGGAAGAGGAGACTGCCAAGGACACTATGTCATCTGGACAGGTTTTCTAATTGGCTGGCAAAACATCTTCATCAATGGACTGCAATCTAACACTTGACCAGCCGAAGGTCTCCTGCCAGAGCACAGATCTTGGGAGGAGCTAGATCATGTGTGATGGTGTCACAAACTTCTTGGGACATGCTTGGCTGGACTTGCTGCTGCTGGGTGCTTGGCTGGACACTTGGCTTGGCTTGCTAACTTCACTTCCCTGACCGACCACCAGAGACCACTTCCGAGCCTCGTGCCTTGCCTGTGTCCTGCCCTACCACCTCTTCTCCCTAACCTGCTACAGCTCTTATTTGTCCTGCCTCCCTGTGTTCCTGCCCAATGTCCCTATCTCCTTCATCCCTGACTGAGCCACCTGCTCTCCACACTGCTTCACCAAACCAGCCTGCCACTGTGATCCTTGCTGTAATCCTGTCCAGGGTTCTGCACCTCCAGCCCAATCCCCACTCACCCCATGTCCGGCTGCCCATCACTGATCCCCACTCACCCCGTGCTCAGCTGCCCATCACTGATCCCCACTCACCTCGTGTCCAGCTGTCCATCGCTGATCCCCACTCACCCCATGTCCAGGTGCCCATCACTGGGGGAGCTCTGCCTGTGCAGCCGTGCCTCTCCAGGAGCTGCTCAGGCTCCCCCTGGCAGGGAGAATGGATGCTCCACCAGCTGGTTGGATTGTGACAGCACACTTCCAAGTTCTCTCTCTTCTTTCTCTCTACCCCGTTCTTTTCTTTTTTCCTTTTCCTTCCTTCTGTTCTTTTCTGTTCCTCTTTGCTAGGGCAACACACTGTGTTTTGTTACCAATAAACAATTCTCAGATATAATGTTTGCCCCATTTGGCTTAATTCCATCTTAGAACACCCATTTTAAAAGAACTCCCTGCAGTTTCCTACAGCGGATTGTGACAGTGGCACTGGTGGGGCCAGACTTGAGTATTGTTTTCAGTTTTGAGCCACTCACTATAAAAAAACACTCTGTGGTGTTGGAGCATGTCCAGAGAAGGGCAAAAAATCTGGTGAAAAGTTTAGAATATATGTTCTATGGGAGGAGCAGAAGTTGTTAAATCTGGACAAAAGGAGGCTCAGGGGAGATGTCATAGCTGTTTACACCTACCTGAAAGGAGGTTGTAGTAAAATGGGGGTCAGACTTTTCTGCCATATCTCAGGTAAATGAACAAGAGGAAATAGCCTAAAGTTGTGTCAGGGAAGGTTCAGAAAACAAAAAATTCATTGAAAGAGTGGTAAGACATTGGAATAAGTTACCCAGGGATGTGTTCAAGCCTCCAGGTGGGATGTCTGGATGTGACACTTGGGAATATAGTCTAGGGGTGGTCATGACACTGCTGGGTTAATGGTTACGCTAGATGATCTTGAAGGTCTCTTCCATTCTTGATGCTCCTGTGAACGTTCTGCAAATTGTTGAGCAAGTGTGTGTGATTTTTCTGCTAAACAAAATGAGACAAAAAGTGCCAATGAGATTTCCTGATTTTTTTTTTTTCACTTGGTGTTATAGAAAAAAAGTAGCACTTACTTTTAAAGAAATAATTTGATTTTTGAGAGCTTGTTTGGCGTTCATTATTTTAAAAGCACAAAGAGACTTGTGAAACTGGGGGGAAGAAACAGGAGATTCTGTTACTTACTCTGAGGAGATTTTAACTTCATCACAGCAAATCATGACCATAGACCATATGTCTTTGAGGTAGGGTGTTCTCAATTACATCCATTCAAATTTTGTTTCACTCTGTACAAATAATTAAATGGTGAACCAGGGAATAATCTGATTATCCCTGCTCCCAGATGAGAGTCCGAACTTCCAGGCTGGAGAAAGCTTCTTCCCTTTTCATGCATATAAATATTTATGTATGTAAAGTACGTAATGAGAAAATTGAAAGATCCAATCTTATTTGGGATACTTCCCAGGGAGGAAGAGAAAACTAGAGGAAACTAGAAAAAGTTACTGACCCCTTCTTTAGCACAGTCCATATATATTGTAGGATAACAGATCGACTATTGCTATTGATCAAAGCCTCTTGTGGAGATTGTGCACTGATATCTTCTCTGGGTTTTTGACTTTTTGCTGCTTGTTACAAACCATTTAGTGAATTATAAGGGTCCACATAATAAAAAAATACACATTTAAAATATTTTGCTGAATGAGAGATTAGTCTGTGTATACCATGATCCTGTCAATATAGTCCTTCATGTGTTCTCTTGTTCCCTTCTGGGTCTGAACAGAGGTGTTTTTCACTTTGCTCAAGGGTCTTGATGTTCACAAGCCAAATTCATTGAAGCTTTTCTTTCTAGCTGCCTTTTTAGATACAATCAATGCCCTCCTTTTAGTAAATGAAGACTTGCATTTTCACTGAGCATTCATTCTTTTATTTATAGACAGATACATTTTGTTTAACATTGTTTAATGCACTCATTCAGCACTACTAGTATTAGTATAAAATAAATAAACGCACCAAAGCTCTCTTTCTGCAAGCATTTTTTATGTTCCCTAATGAAGTATATGTTTATCATTTTCATGGATGATATTAATACTTCGCAAAATATATTTTGTTTCACAGACGTAAGATGCATCCATAAAGTTCATTAGAATGAAAATGGAAACTGAGTTGGGAAAATCAAATATCTAGGCTGTGAAATAAATTATGAGCTTTACTACATTTTAAAAATTGTTTTGTCAAAAAAGATGGCTGGAAATAAACTTTTCTTATGTATTCTATTTGGTGTATAAATGCTGGAATAATTTTATAAAATATTTTCTACTCCCAGTTACAATCCATGTGTCAGAATACAAGAAGTGCTTTCTGTCCTCTCAGAGAAGCTCTGTTCAGGCAGCATGAAAGGGTTTCTAATGCTCATTGAACCTCATTTGGAATGGAAGACTTTAGTTAGTAGTAGGACTTTGGGCTTTTGTTTTTCTCACCGAAGACGTATAACACTTAAAACACAGCTATCAAAGTGATAATCTTTTTACAGTAATAAATAAACCCTACTTCAGAGTTGTGTCTTTAAGAGATCTTTATTGCATCTCACACTGGAATATCAGATGTTTACCATTGGTAAAGAAATAAACACTTTTGACAACCTACAAGTGATAAGAAGAAAAGGTGGAGGCCACAGTATGCTTTAAATAATTCAAAATAAAATTTGTAAAAAAAAAAAAAAAAAAAAAGCAAAAAAGGCAAGCTTGAGAAATTATATTGCTCAACAAAACATGGATATCTGTTTCTGGATAATATAGTCACTTACTTAAGAGGCATTTATGGTAAGTAGAAGCATTGTACTTAAATATATCACCTACTGATTTTTCTTACAATTCTATCACTAAGAAAACAAACTGTGGATTTATTCTATAGATGTTTCAAAAAGTTTTCAGGAAATAAGAAATTAACTCTTGTATCATGTTTGGATGTCATACTTGTCTTGTTTGCAAATAAATGTGTCTGCACAATAAATAAGACAATGCAGTTTGGGTGGAGGTTTGGGTTTTGTTTGTTTGTTTGTTTGTTTTTTTTAAATTGGGAACTTCAAATATGTTTTTCAGATGAAAGAAATCTCTAATTGATAGTAATTATTTAATTAATTCTACAAAATTTAAGCTTGCAGTACAGAAGAGATTAAATCATTTCAACGAATAAAATAATTGCAAATAGTCTGCCTATGTGGGGCATCTTTTACACTTAAAAAAAAGATAGAAATAAGCACAAAATTTTTTTTGTTGTTCAGGGGTTGTTTTTTTTTAATGTTTTATCTGTGTCAAGCAGATTGTTAACCAAGAGTCGTTTTCCAGGCGATTTCTGTGGTATATAAAGGAGACCATTTTCCCCCTCAGCTTTGTATTTTCAAAACCCCAGAGTAATCCATTCCTTCTAAAGAAATATTCCTTTCAAATGACTGATGAATGGAGGCATCCATCAGCTTGTAAGTAATTGACAACTGGACATTTTAACAGAAGCAATGCATAAAGTGGCATTATAGACAAGCTGAACAATTCAGCAGTTTGTGCCACTAGTGATAATTAGATGTTACAGCTCAGTGGTGTGGTGAATTGTTCAGCTCCAAAAGGTAATTCACCAATACAATAATTCCAGATGCATATCTGTCATGTGTCCAAATCATTGTCTGCACTTGTCCCTCTAGAAAGGAGCAATGGCAGAAAGAAACCAGTGAAGAATGAACTCAAGAGATAAGGACTCATCTGCATTTCAGGTAGATTGCCACAGAATTAAATTCTTCTAAATCCTGTAATTTTTCTAAATCCAACTTGCAGTGCTTTTCTCATAAATGGGAGAAGAGTGAGTGTGCCTGTTCTTTCAGTAGAAACACAACATGATTTTTCTTGAAGCGCAGTATGCACTGAACTATAAACTGACTGTATCTCTATGTCTGTTGGATGAAATTTTTAACGTAGTGTGTGAAGGAGGAATCATTTTGACTGGGAGCTACTGAGAATTTAATTCATCTGATTGTCATGACTCTTTCAAATACAGTGGAATGTTCCTCTTCAGTAAAATTTTCTAAATTTCTGATGCTCTTTCATGGTATCAGTACTGGAAATCTAAAGATTGTTACGTACTGACTCTTCACAGAGAGAGAACCTGTAGGTGTAACCTGAATATGCCTTACTCCTCCAAATACTCCTCCAAGCTTATTACTACACAGTAGGTAGCTGTGCAAATGTTGTACACTGTATCCTTGTTCTTCATCTCCATACAAGGCAGCTGCATACTTGCAGGAATAGCTGGGTGGAAAAGCTATTTTTACCATCTTTTGTTGAAATATGGGTAGACAAAGCCAGCAGGACTAAAAAGAGCAACTTACTCTTGAAATTAAGATTTTAATGATTCAGAATAATATTTACCCTGATTAGGGTTATGCGAACAGTCATCTGAATCATATTTTTTTCCTATTTTCTCATTTGGATGAACCACTAGAAAGTGATGAGATAAAGAACATATTTGTTGAAACAGTTTTATCTTCTGTGCAATACCAATAGAGGCTGAAAAAATAATTTAAAAGTTCAGAAAAGTTTCAGTTTCTCAGAATTCAGAACATGTTGTGAATGCTACTTTTCCATTTTTCAGCAAATTCTTGTCTTTAATAGGCCCCTTTGGAATAGCTTAGATCTCCAGGTTAAAAGTTTCATGGAAATGTATGATTTCAGGTTAATTTTTTCTGGAATGTCAGTTCAAGGTTCAATTAAACTCTTGAGGAATGACTAAGTATTTCAGTTCACCAGCTGGGCTTGCTTTTGTGCCATGTTTTATGTTACAAATAAATTCAGGTGGTACCTGTGAGTCATATGAATTTTTTAAGAGAGAAATTACTTGGAAATCTTCTTCTAAGAAAAATATTACGACTTTTGCATAAAACCTTGTCTGAATTTAGCAAGATATGTCTCACATTAAACGACAAAAAAAATAAACCTCAAAAACATTTTCCTTGTTTTACTGTTGTACTTTTGCATTTATTTGTTTGGCTACATTTATTAGGGGTCAAGATTCAGTGCTGGCACTTACTCATGTTTGTGTAGCTACTAGCTGAGCCAGGGCTCAGTAGCAAGGTCATACCACATTTCTTGTAAAGTTTTTAAATAATGTTAATAATAGATAGGAAATGCATAATCTTGCATGCCTTTTTTTTTTTCTTAAAGAAAACAAAGACATTAGTCTTCTGTCTTTGCAAACATAGATACTTGCAAAGGATACCTACAAAAATAGCATGTACTTAGTAGCAAAGGGGAGTCTCCCAACCTCTGAAGTTAAATTTATGCTTTCACTGTGAACATTCTCTTGGATGAATTTCTTCATTCCCCATGTGAGTCACATGGCACTGAAACAGTCCAAAGAATTTTAGACAAACTGTGCAGAAGAGGAGCTAAGGGCTGTGTACTTATTAAACTAATAAATGACTAAGGCAATAAGAATCTACATGTCAAAGGATCTACCTCAGACTAAAGAGCAGGGCTATCCCTCAATAATAGCAGCCTGGTAATGAGTAAAGTTCTGATGTACTGCAAAAAGCAAAACTATTTCAGATTAACTTCCCTCAATAACTGTGCTCCCTTTCTGATTATGTAGACTAAGATTCTAATTCAGGAAATCTGACCTATGTATCTTGCATCATCCAAAAGCCATACTAGCACACAGCCACTTTACTCAAGTGATTGATCTCTAGCATTCTGCCACTTGGCCAGTTTCTACGGAACCTATTACTGGGAAAACATCTGTGCTAGTTCTTTTTGTCTGCATCAGCATATGTTGGGCAATGAAGCACAAAATTTGCAAATAGTATCCTTAATTTTAATACACAATTGTAAACTACACTCTGCTTTTATCTTCCTTCCTCCCTCTGCCCCAACCCATGTAAGTATTCGGTTGCATTTCACAGCTCAAATTCAGAGAAGAAAAATGAAAACCAAATATTTAACTTGAGCAATCATTCTCCATTACTAAGATTATCTGAAAGAATATATGAATATATAAAGGTGACTTAAACCTTAGCAGCAAAAATGTACTGTATACGGACAGTATAATTAGTTTCTTGAAGCTTTGCCTCTAGTCTTACACTTGATCAGTTATTTCTTCGATGAAGTAATATTCTGCATGATTAGACAAGGTCTTTAAAGCAATTACAAAAGGTTAAATGTACCAAATTAGCATATCTAATGTGATACTAATGCCACAATATGTGGGGAATACCAGTTTTACCCACCATATGTATTTAATTGGCATATCTATTTGTCTAAGTATTTCAAAACACAACCTCCTGGATATCTGCAGCTGAATAGTTTAATTTATTTTTAATCATTATTTTCTTCCATTAATCATTTATTATTAAATATTCAATTTCTTTCTATCCTGCACAAACCTTGATACATCTGTTAATCTCCATTTCTATTTTGACGATAAAATAGTAGAAGTGATCTGGCCATTACATCTCTTCAATATATATTTTTTTTAAATGTAGCTGACCTGCCTATTAATTTCAAAAATGGCACTAGGTAGGGTCAGTGAACTAAATTTCACAATGTTTAAGCCAGAACATTTAAGCATCCTTTATCATGTGCACACTCTTTTGTATGTTTTTAACCTTAATCTAAGAAAAATAAGTGATAGTTTATTAAAAGACATTGGCAGACCAGGAAAGACCAGGAAAATCCTAAACTTTTCTTTCTGCTATATTAAGCTAGTCCACTGATTATATCCCCAGTGACAGCCATGGCTAAAAGGGGTAACTGTGAGCTAGATGTGAGCAGGAAACAATAGTGAAACACAAACCAAGGTTTTATTTTGCAAAACTGTACTAGTCATATGGCAATGCTAGCTTACCACAGAGGCTTATGTCTGATTTTCGCTGTATTTTGAAGAATGGTGAAAAAGCTAAAAAGTAAAACTATTTTGAATACTATAAATTATTAGGAGATGAAGGGGAGGAGACAACAACAGTGGGTTCTTCTTTAACTGGTGAAAAAAGGGCTTTCAGAATTTGTTTTCACAAACATCTTTGGTGGTGTAAGGGAGAAGCCTAGATGAAGTAAGTTCAGACCAAGTAGAACATAGCTGAGAAACAGAGAAAGAAAAGTTAAAAAAAAAAAAAAAAAAAAAAAAAAAAAAAAAAAAAGAAATATTTAAAGACTTAGATGAGAAGATAATGTTTGAAATAAGATCAGAGGAGTTACAGAACACAGAAAAGGCAGGAAAATGATACAAATTTTCCAATAAGTGAATTTTGATTTAACAGATGATGAAAAGGACAAAATAAAGGTAGCAAAGAATTATTTTCAGAATATAGTGTATGATGTTATGAAATCAGAAAAGTATTTTCATAACTTTTGAGAAGCACACTTTGCAGCTCATGACAGATGCAGGTGTGTTGATGATATTTGACATGTAGTGTCAACATGAATGCACTTCTGTTATCAGCAGCACTTTAAAATGCCTCTATTTTTACTAGGAAAATCAGGGCTAATAATTAATCAGCAACTGTTCATAATGACAGTTGTGATCCAAAGAGTCATTGGACTTTTTGACAGTTCTATTACCTGACTTTATACTGAGCCGACTGATAGAGTTGTAAGGATTCCTAGGTCCTCTTTCATCCATGATTTGTGACTGCTGGAAAGGCACCAACATAAAAACAGTCCCACAGAAATTTCAAGTTTAAATAAGCGCTTCTACAAATGAGATTTTATAATGGATTTTCACCTGGGACAAAATGTATTTAAGCCCACTCTGTGTCTTTAGTTACTTAAAATGTAGATTTTAAATGATGAAGATGAAGGTACTTGTTGTGAAATTCATGTGATTTTTAAACTATAATGCATAGTAGTAGTGGTACAGGGCATGAGAGTGAGGGGCAGAGGGAACAAACTAAGACACGCTGGATGTGAGGAAAAAATTAAAAAATGTAGAAGTGTCTCTTGCAGCCTTATCTATCAAAATTTTTCTTTGCTTTACTGCTTGACATTTTTAACTAATCTTTGTAAATTTTAACTATTGTGCTTATAATGGTATGCTTTTAATCACATTTTCTGAAAAAGTTTAATACTTACTCTTTGAAGCTAGTTTATATAAAAATATAATTTACTTATATGTCTTTAAAAAAGAAACAATAAAATTCAAAAGTATTTTGAATATGTGATTTTTTTCTATTTCATAGATGATATTTTATATTAATTTTATAATCTATTTTTTCTGCTTGAATCCATTTTAAATCACATAAACACGCTTGCACTCTCTATTTTTTCGTAAAAGTGACTGTGTCTAAATCAAGGTCAAAAGTACTAAGCATCTTGTATCTTTTGTATTTTAGAATGGCGAGATGTGACAAGTTGACAATAGCATGAATGACAAATTTCTGAGTTGATGTAAAGGTCTGTGATTAGTTCAAGTTAGAAAGATAGAAAGAGTTAATGTGCAGGAAGGCAGGACTGCAGGGTGTTCTGGGCAGGCTGGAGAAGTGGATAGTCAGGAACCTTACAAGGTCCACCAAAACTGAAAGCAAAGTCTGATATCTGTGTCGAATAAAGCCTTGCAGCTGGACAGGATGGCGCTGGCCAGCCAGAATCAGTTCTGCAATAAAGGATCTGGTGCCTCAGGGCACCACGTGGGACATGCGGCAGCAATGTCCCCAGGCAGGAAAGTAGCCCCTTGCTTGCTGAAAGGGATTCTTCCCAGTTGTCTCAGAGATATCTGAGTATACAGCTGTACGTGAGTGTTGTGCCTCCTTTGTACAGGGCAGACACAGATCTACTGGTGGGGAGTAGGATATTTGGTCCACAGTTCAAGCTAGTAGGCCTTTACCTGTAGTAGAAATTTGCAACTGAAATTTTACCACAGTCGTAGTGCAGGTAGGAAGGGACCTTCAGATCACCAACTGGGTTACCAACCTCAGCCCCTGCTTGAAGCAGGTCCAGTGATGGCAGGTGGTTTAGGGTTATGACCAGTGCACCCCTGAGTATTGTCATTTTTAACCACCTCCACAGTTCCCTTTCCAGAATTCAGCCAGAATATCCCATGTTCCAGCTTTTATTTATTTGTTTGTTTGTTTGCTTGATTGTGATTGTTGGTGCTGTTGTGATGAGGTAGATTAGTATTTTTTTTGTCTTCCAGTTTTTTTTTTCTTTTATTTTTGCCAAGAAGATTTCCCAGCTCTATATAGCTTGAACTGTGGCAATAATGCTGATCTTGATATACACAGCCCCAACAGCCTCTGAACACAATAACGAGTCAATGCTAGAGGAAAGCATGGAGTATTGTTAGGATATTGCCTCCAGCATCTAATGCCCTAGGAATCCATTTACAATTGGAATCCACTCCATCACTTATGTTTTAGCGTTTATTAGGAACCTGAAGATCAATTCATCAAATGCAGTGTGCTGCTGCATAAGAAAGAAAAGAGGACACTGCTCGAGGTTCTCTGCTTTATTATAGTGGGACATCAGCACTTAAATGCTTGCAATATAATCTGAGCTTTGTAATTAGTAATCATTCATTACAAGCTGAAAACACCATATAGAGCACTTACAGCCCCAGAGGACTTAATTCTTAACTGCAGCTAGTGTTGTTTTATGATTCCAATAACTAAAATCTATTGACTGTGATTTTATTATGGTTTGTAAAGAAAGAAATTGAGTGTCTCTTCCATTTTCCTCTAGCCTCAGGCAATTGCTGTCTGTTTTATTTTCTGTTACCACTGAAACTGAAAATCTAGAGAGAATTACATTTCTTTGTATTAGATGGCTGATGGAAATTAGCAATGTGCAAAGAATTGGTGGTATTAAATTAGCATATTTAAACTTGAGTATCAAGCTGTAGTGCCCTGCTCATTAATATACTTAAACCATATGGTTGCTTTTGTTTTTGGTGTCAGCTTAGTTGGGTGGGCAATGCTTAGGCACAACATAAGATACACTTATTGATTCTTAAAAGGTCTTCATTCACACTTGAGCCAAAGCAGCTGGTAGAGGGCTAAAGAGCATTCAAGTCACCCAAATCTCTAGATATTGCTTTCTGCTGTACCATCTGTATCCTATTAAATATTCTTGACTTTTGCCAAGTTTGGCCAATTTATATGTTAAATTGGTTGCTGAAAACAGGATCCAAGATGCTTGTGCAGGGAAAAAACCCCTAGTATTAAATTGCAAACTCTTATACATTAATCATTTGTTTTGGAAAAATCCAATTCAAGTTCTTCTGCACAAATAATGGCAGTAAGATGTCAGATTTCTTCATCTCTGAGACAAAAATAGAAGGACAAGTGTAATTTCAGCACATTTAATTCCCAGAGATGGGTATCATCTTCAGACTTGAGAGAGGATGTCATCCAATTTCTATTTGAAAGAGCCAAAACCCACTAGTCCTGTGAAACAACTGTAGAATCACTTGCTTATGCTTTTTCATCCAATATATGCTGCAATCAAATGAGTCTTAAACTGTTTAACTACTGATATTTCAGCACCTCATAATCAACTAAGTATTGAAGTAATCCTCAGTGCCATACATACAGTGTTGCTATTTGATGGTGATAATCTTTATGCACACCAGAATTTTAATCTTCTATTAGTTCAATTTATTGAATTAAGATGTCAAAGGTCTCATCTCCAGATAAGATTTTTTTTCCCATAAATTGAATATCTGGTGCATTTTGTCACCATCTATTGATTTCATGCCAGCCATCTCACTGCAGAATTTGGAATCTGACCATCTCACTAGAAAATCACTAAAATCTACAAATCTACTCAAAACACTAAAAGTGATTTTTGGGGTTTTTTTTATTTTGTTTTGGGGGGTTTTTTGTTTTTTTTTTGTTTTGTGGTGGTTTTTTTTTGTGTTTTTGGTTTTGTGGTGTTTTTTTGGGTGTTTTTGGTTTTTTGTT
>JAODKT010001765.1:1685725-1700047 GCA_027576195.1 Cossypha heuglini | reverse complement strand
AGCTGATTCCTGGCAATAAGAGAGAAAAAAAAAATCTTATTTTTACATAACGAAGTTTCACAAACTCTTCCTAAATCTACATATCAGTCAAGCCTGTAGTTGGTTATATATGAATGGATTAAACATGGAATGTATTCACTTTATTTATTTGTTTGCTTTTTTCTCTTCTTATTTTGTTCATATGTGTGTGTGAGTGCTTGTGTGGTTAGCGAAAATGCTGCTCAGCTGGCTTTTTTAAAACTCATGTTGTCAAATATGGGCAATAATCATATTACAGGGCTAAAGCCTTCTTCCTAGTGGCCCAGATTTAATTGTTGTAAGTGAACACAGGCTTGTTTTTCTTAATGGATTCTGTACTGTTTGTAACAAATTCCTTGTATAGAACTCATCCAGATGAAAATGTAAATCTTGAAACGTATTTGCAAGTAATGACTTCATAAAATAATGATTAACTTGTTGATTGGTAAATAAAATTTATTTTGATCTATGTACAAATTATCAGCAACCAAGAAGAGATAATAACTTTTCCTTTTTAAAACTGGCTTCAAATTAGGGAAAATAAATTTTAAAAAATCAGTAAGTGTTGAATTACTCATTTGACTTTCCAAATGACAAGTCAGATATTTCACAGGTAGTTCCAGTGTTCCATGTCAAGTGTTATAGCAGAATTTGTTAGAATGGCACCACTATTTCATTATTAGATCTCAACTTTCTAAATTAAATTGGAATTCTCAGCTCCTTTCATTAGGTGATGATGGCTAATTTTCTCAAATTCTTCATAACCTATTTGATATAATAGAAGAATTAGGATGTACTTATGAGTGCCATCTCTGAAATGAAATCATACTAGGATTTTTGATTGCATATACAACTTCTGCATGAATTTTCATTATTGATATTATGTCATTTTTTTAGAAATCATAACATTTTCTCACAAAAGAGGAAAACATTTAAATTATAACAGAGGAATAATTTAAAATATCTTTGTTATGTCTGTGGGACATGGGAGGGCCAGCGCATGTAGAAACTATTAACATCTTATCATTACCTTGGCATTCTGTGATTTAACAGTGGCTGCCCCTAAGTAATGTTTACTGTAGTTTTACTTGATTAGGTTTATTTTGGTGTTATTTAAAATGATCTCTGATAGTTACCTTTAAACAAAGAAATAAAAATAAATAAAGACTCACAAAGAGGTTCTAAACTGCTGTTGTACAGCAATCTTTTTTAAGTCTGAATCATTCAAAGTAGATTTCAATGAGAGCAAACAGATGAAGAATGAGGGGTTGTGGAGACAAAAGTTTCAGCTCAGAAATATCTAGAAAAAACATCATTTGCTAGATACCATAAACTTAAATTTAAGTTTATAATCTGCTAATTATTTGCTTTCTGAGAGCAATTTTATTGTGTGCTACATACCAGTGCTTTTGGAATTCCACAGCTCTGTTTTAGTTCATACTTATAGGTTTCTTAGTACCTCAGTAATATTCAGAAGAAGAATATTTGTGTATGAAGAAATTACTTAGTGCTTCTCTGTTGCTCAGTGCAAGCAGAAACCTGGGCATTTCAGGTTACTGTGTGAGGAAAAACAAGAAAAATCAAAGACAGTATGTTAGGTATTTATACACTATCAAGTCTGAAAGAACTCTATCAGGAGAATCCCAGATAGATTAGGTTAAGTGTGCACGTGTAAGTTATCTTAACATGTCTCTCACAAATATTTACATTCATGATAACCAGAACCCAGAGGGAAAAGGCAATAAAATATCACTTAAGAAACTGACCCTTCTTGAAATGAATCACTTCTGCAAATCAGTGTGCTTCCCAAACTGTAATTTCATACTTTTGTACTTTGAAACAGGTGTGTAAGAAGTTATGAGAAAGGTATTTTTATCTTGCCGTATGATAACAATTACATAAATATAATTCTGTATCTCTTTCCTAGGCCTCTAACAAGTTTAATTGCATCATCTTTCTTTGGCACTTCCAGAACTTTAAACTCGAAGAGTTCATACAGCTAGGATCTCAGCAAGAGTATGTGACCTAGAAATGTATTTTTAGAACACTGTCTTAATTTAGGTAGCAGTAATACCGTGCAATCTCAGGCTTTCAACGGGGAGAAGAGGAAGAATGCCTTCACACATACAGTCATCTTAGCTGTTATATGTAACTGAAAACTTCTATATTAAGGAGCTGTGCTCCTAATTCACATTTTTCACAATAAAATTGTGAAATATTCACATGAGTGTAAAGGATTATAAGAAAGTTGTTGCGCTTATGAAAAATATTTATTTTATTCTAATATCTCTGCTGTCCTAATTGCATTAAATGATTTCCAGGGGCTGTGCAAGTGTAGTAAGAGAAGATTGTCTTTTCTTGGTCGGCGTTATGTTTCGAATTGAACAGTTCACATTGTTCCCCATGTGTGTGCTCTCAAGGTCTCTCCACTTCAGTAAAATTACACATACATTCAAAGCAGACATACACACCAGCTCTAATACTGGAAGCAGTGCAGAAGAAACAATACAGACTGTACAGTCTAATTCATCTCCCTGTTGTCACAGCTAGATCTCCTGGGGAAGCTGTGCTGGCTAACCTATCTCAATGTCACACTGCAGTCCACTTGGTGGATACCTAACTGCCTCACAAATTTTATCTGCTGTGGTCAGGTGTTCCAATTTTTATTTTAAATAACAAAGTTAAAATCTCTAAACCAACAGCGACTATTAAATATGAGGTCTGTATCTTTCCAACACTTTCTAGTTGCACCTTTTCTCATTTCTCCTTTGGATATAACAGCATATGTATATGTTTGTCATTTGATTTCCATTATGTCACTTTATTAATGTTTTTGTCCAATCCTCTTCAATTTGATCGGATGGCCACAAGGGAAAAGGATAAACAGACAGTTATTTGAACTTCTGGTAATCTTCAAGCATGGTAGAGACAGAGGGAGGGGAGAAGAACAGCAGCTATAAAATGATATACTGCTTTTCCTGTTTATTTCTTTCACTGAATTCTCATCAAATTCACTCATTTGTAAGGTAAATCCAGTTTTTTCCTAACTGTCAGAGATGCTTGTCCTTTCTCTAAAAAGCAAACCGAGTTCTTCTTATCTCCTGCCTCATCACCCACAATAAAGACACTGGAATGAAAACTGAACAGGCAGCTTATGATAGTGCATAGAAAAGAATATCACATTGTATTGTCCTTTTAGTGCTTACTACACTCAATTTTTTGCTAATAAATTAATGTATGCATCTCCTGACACTCCTTGGCACATGCCTACCAAGCTACTCAGCAGGATAGGCAGGGAGCAAATAAAATGGAAAAAGCCAATGAGCCAAGATAAAGTCAGTTTAATAAAGCAAAAATAAAGGCTGCGTGCAGAAGCAAAAAACCCCAAAATACTTATTCTCTACTTCCCATCAGTAGATGCTGTCCTTCTACTTCCTGGGAAGTAGGACTTGAGTACGCATATTAGTTGCTCTGGAAGACAAATGTCCCTAACAGATGCAACCCTCAGTTCCTTTCTCAAAGCCCCCACTTCTCTCTCTTGGTATTTTATGGCTGAGTAGGCATAATATGGTATGAAATATCCATTTGGTCAGTTTGGTCAGCTCTCCTTGTTGAGTCCCCTTCCAGGCTCTTGCCAAACCCTTGCCTACTGATGCACTGGAAAGACAGAGCTGATGCCGTGCCAGGGCTGCTCAGCAGTAGCCAAAACACTGGTGCATCGCCTACATTCTTTCAGCTGCCAATGCAAAGCTGGACAGGGCTGCTATGGGAAAATTAACTCCAGCTCAGCCAGATACACTTTTTTCATGCTATTTTCTTTTGGTTGTAACAGAGAGACAATTTAAAAAACTTGTCTTAGACATTAAACTTTTCTCAGAAAATACTGATCCCACATGTGAATATTCCTGTCTTCACTCCCTTCTTTAGTATCATGATTAATTGCCAGTGTGAAGACTGAGATTTGACAATGGTCATAATAGTTTTTCAATCAGCTGGATATTTTACTTAATTATTTTAATTCTCAGATTTTCACAGAAAATTTTTTTTAGTGTATACAAATTTGAAAAAGCAATGTCTTGATCTGATGAGGAAAAAAAGAAGACAATTCAGCTTTTTTGGGAGCTGTTTTTCATTAATTTAGTGAGATTTTAAAGTGTATTTATGAGTCCCATGTGAGGAAAAAAAATTAGAAGTTTAAACAGTAAAATAAATCTTGAGATAGAAAATAATTTCCATAAAATAAAAGAAGGGGAATCTATTACTAAAGAGGTTAGTAGCATATATATGATAAAACAGCTAAAGAGAATGAGGCAAACTGAAAGCCATGAGTATCAATGATGAGCAAGAGGACAGGTCAGAAGAGATAAATTAATTCCTTATTATTATTTCCTTCATTAATTCCTTTCACATGGAAATGAAGGTGTAGAAGCCCCAACAAGCTAGTTCATTTAACCCTAAAAATAAGGTCACATGCCCCCAGACTTCATATTCATTAGCGCAATTCAAAGGTATTAAATACATATTTGGCAAATAAACCCTTAATTAGTCAGTTATGAAACATTAAAGATGCCACAATATAAGTCCTTTTATCAAACCATTATTATCATCCTAATTTTTGCAAAAAAAAATTTTACAGGAATTCCGAAGATCTTCTGCTTTATTAGCAGGGGAATTACCTTTAAACTGAGATGAAATAATAGGAGGTTCTATTTACTTGAGTTTTTAAAAGCAGTTAAAACTTCTTACCTTTAGTCATATCCATGGCTACAACAGGCACATCCTTTGACAACATGAGGACATCAACAGGGAATTTCAATTGAAATAAAATATTTTTTTTAGTAGGGAAAGTAGGAGAAGCCTTCTTTTCCTGGCATCCATTATGCACCATGGTCTACAAGATTGCCCATTAAGTTTTCTATGCATCATTTTGAACTTAAAGAGAAATGGTAAAGAAAAAGAAGATAAAGTTACAGAACATGAATGGGAGGCAGGAAGGGCAGTATGTTGAACAGTAACTGTAAAATTAAAATAAACACAGCATCAGGAAAAAAGTGATGAATGAAGGGGAACAAAGTAAGGAAAGATCATTGAATAAAATTATATTTAATTTGTCTACATAGAATGTATATGGTCAATCAGTGTTACCCTGCCTATCACTACTGTTCTTTCTTTCTTGTACTGGTTTTGGGTGGGATATGGCTAATTTTCTTCATAGTAGCTCACGTGGTTTTGGATTTTTGATGACAATAGAGTTGATAACATAGTCATATTTTAGTTACTGCTGAACACAGTACACAGCATACACAGCATACAAAACTGTTTTTCATGCTTCTCTGCAAGGAGGAGGCTAGTGGTGCATAGGAGATTGGGAGGGGGCAGGCCCAGGACAGCTGACCAGACTGACCCAAGGGCTATTATTCCGTGCCATATGGCATCAAGCTCAGTAAATAAAGCTAGTGAAGAAGAAGGGAGAGGGGCAAATTTGGAATGATGGCATTTTTCCTTCCAAGTCACCATTAACACATGCTGGAACCCTGCCTTCCTAATGCCTGAGCACCAGCCTGCCATTGGTGAAAGAATCCCTCACTTTGCTTTGCAGCTTTTACTCTATCTATTAACATATTTTGCCTTAATCCACCAGTTTTCTCACTTTTACCCTTTCAGTTCTCTATCTCAACTGATAGGGTGTATTAAGTGAGCACTTGCATGGTGCTTTGCTCTCAATGGGGCTTAAACCATAGCAGTCCATTTTAGCTCAACAGGGCTCAAGGGTTAAAGATAACAGATTTGATTGGAGTGTACTAGCCCAAATTCATAACTGTTTAGCTGGTAACTGAAAGGCTCTGTACCTGCCATGGGGCTTGCTTGCTCGACTGTATACCAAAGCCCAGATACTTTTTGCTTTTGCTGATTGCTGTAGTCCTTGTAATCTGCCCTACTGTGACTGGTCTCATTTCAAGAAGTAGGTGGCTGGATTGGCAGATGACAAGGGTTTTACTGCTTTTTGTGTGCTGCTGTACGGGACAGGCTGGAACTCCAGTGTGAAGTAGAATGTGTGTCCACGTGGAAAGAGGTATGCTTCAAAGCATCTGTGGCTATGGTTACGTGCACGTCACAGCAAGCTTACCCTGAAAGGATTGTGGAGAAAGCAAAAAAAATCCATATTGGAACTGGTACAACTCAAAATGTCAGGGCTAGAATATCTTAAAGCTCCTGTGGCCTTGGAAAAGTCTTTGAAAATATTGCTGCATTGGATATGTGACAAATATCAGAAATATTTTAAAGCAATATGCAAAGGCTGCTAAGGACTAAGGAGCATTCTTCCAGTGCACATTTGTGCAAAAGTTCATGTGTTTGTACTAGCTTTTTGACTATTAAAAGTCAGGGACAGCTACACAGTTCTCCCAGAACCATTTAAAACTTTTTGCAAAAATTTAGATACAGCATATTATTCATGTTACCATGGAAGATCAGGCAATTATTTTAACAATCAAATGTGCCTACAGATTTATTTGATAAAACATTTCAATATGGTATGTGATCTTTTTCCACATGACATTTCCTGAAGATGAATTTGAAGCATATATAATGGTTTCATCTTTAAAATTTATTTAAAAGCAACTTTGCTAACTTTGCTTTAAATAATATTGGATACGTTTGAATACTTAATCGAATATGCAGTTGCTAGATACAGCAGCAAATTTTGTCATCACTGAGAAGTTTATACCTCACCTGAGAACTTAATTTTTCATGGTGTTTTTATTAATTGATCTGAAGGCTTTTGCCCTCTACGTGACATTACTTCTGTAGGTTCCTTCTTTTCTTTTTGAAACATTTATTATATTAACCAAGGATGTTTCAGGTAGAGAAATCCATCCATTGGGTTTTTCAATGGACAACTACATTTTGCTCTAGAACTAGCTATCCTGTTTTTGCCTCAGTATCTTATTTACCTTTTTATGAGTTAGAACATTTCACATGATTGATGCAGCTGACATGTATTAGGAAAAAAAGACAGAAGATTTTTACTGAAAAGCTATTGTCCTTTCCGAGTAAAACTCATCCATTATTACTTTAAGTTTAAAATACTTTTTATTCCCCCCAGCCAGGAAAGCAAATTCTTAAGTGATGTAATTCAGCAAAATTCCGCTGATTTCAGTAAAGCTCTGCCAATTTCATACCAATAGGGAAACCACTTTCTATTCCTATTGAATGTATTTAATGGATATTATTTTCAGTTTCCATTGTGAATGCTGAAATGGTGCTTATTGTCCTTTACAGTTGAATGTTATCGAGTGCTTTTGTTGTACCTTCTCTCTTTTTTTTCATTTGTGCTGCTCAAGAAAATATGGTGTGAGGAAAATAATTTGTAATCACTGACTATAAGAAACCATTTATCTTAAGAAACTAGATCTCGATGATCTTGAGGAATAGACTTCAAAAGGATCATTTAAGTTACAGCACATAGCTTAGGTTTTTTAAAGGGTCTGAATGGTGCCTCTCAGAAAGGGACTATCTAATTGTAATACAGATGAAAGATTTCAGAAACTATGGCAGGAGTCAAGAGTTTTAAAACAAACACTTACATCTCACTCCAAACCACAGATAAATGAAGATGACAGTATAACTTTTCAAGTGCAATCATTTATTTCAGTGCTAACAGTAATTGCTACAAAATTGACTATAAAATTTTAGGGAAAAAAGGATACACAAAAAGAAGTATAATCACTCCAGGATTCCAAACTGTTAAAAATAATTTTTATGGAAATTCGCACAATATCAAACAATCCTAAAGTTCAAAGCAAAAGGTATTTATGCTGACTGCACATGCAGAATATACTATTGTCCACAGCAGAGGTGATTTTTTAGTTATTTATTTTCAAATAACAGTCCCTAGTATGCAAATGAAAAACAGGAAGGAAATCTTGGAAATTGATATATGTGCCAGCACATAGCAGAGTGTTTTGTGATAGACTATATATTATGACTTAATATTTTAGACTGCTCCCAACAAAACAAGATGAATAATGAAATAATAAGGTTCCAATTAGACATGATTATTTTATGTGATTCAAAATGAGTAGTGATTTATGAGTTTCCTTCTGCTACTTAATAACATGAGGTGAGTGGGTTTTTAGATACCTTCCCTTTGGCATGATCATAATGAAAGCAAATACATTTCCGTTCCCTCTATAATCATCTACACATTGGCAGAGGATTAAATAATTATTTCTGTACCAAATGAAGAGACATTTCCTCATTCATGTTTCTGAAGTAAAGAGCTGTGTCATTCAGTGGTCACTAAATTCAATGAATACTGAAGTTTCTGAAACCTGACTGATTTAAACGTGTAGTTCTCCTTAAACTTCCAGAAGTTGGTTATTCAATTGCTTTTTCTGGATCCAGGTCTCTCAACTTATGTAGCTACCAGGAGATAGGCTTTATTCTGGGTTAGGCTTCAGAAACAGGACATTCCTGTTACCAAAACTTCACATTTCTCTGAAATGATCGCATCTAGGCACAACTGCAGAATTCCTCAAGCCAATCATTTGCTTGTACAACAGGCAAGGCTAATTTTTCTGTCTCAGGAGCCACTCATGTTTTGGGGTTTTTTTTGTTATTTTTGGGGGTTGTTTTAGGCTTTGTTTCTTTTTTGTTTTTACCAAGCAGTGATGCAGTGATGAAAATGAGAAAGAAAGGTTGAAAGGAAGAGTTTAATATTTGAAAAATAAACAAAACATTTTTTTCCAATGCAATGTCCAAGGTAAAGTTACACTTAATGCAGGTTAGTAACAGAAAAATGTCAAAAGGCACTCCTGAGAATGTCATTATTTGTTCTTACAAGGCTCATCATTTCTCCATTTCTTCTCAAACTTATTTGTGGCAACTGAAAACGTGGTTAATAATATTAAAAGGTATTTTTATCACTACATCTGTGAGACTGTGATATATCTGGAGTTCAAAAGAGGCAAACACATGCAAGAGCATAAGACAATAAAGAAACTGTATATAAATATAGTAGAGCATGAAATTATAGCCTTCCTGTTGATTTGCTGTGATCTTTTTGCCATTCACAATGCTTGTATATTGAGAACTATTTTATAGTGCTTGTCAGCAGACATATAATCTTTTCTTTTCTGGCATGACTCTTTTGAGTTCTAATAAAAACTATTTTTTTTCAACACATATTGCTTCAAAGAAGAGCAAGGAAAAGTTCCAGTCAAATAATGACTTCGGAAGTATAAGTTTTTTGTATGAGAAAGCTCTGCCAGAGAACACACATGAAATGCTCTATTAGGCACCTGTTTTTTAGCAAGTCTGACACACACAAAATGGCATTACATTAGCGCTGTGCTAATTGTTTTAAGGTCGCTGAAACTGGTATGTTTATTCAGGTAGCAATACAGCTACTGAACTACCAAATAAAATTAAATTATTAATTTGTAATTTAAATATATAAAGGAAAAAATGAAAATTATGTAATCCTGATTGAATTTCTGTATCTACTGTGTATTCCTTAAAACATGTATTTTCTTTCTGAATTATTACCATCTGAAAATACTTATGACCTATCTTTTCTATTTAATAGAATTCTATGGCATTCTGTACTGAATACTTGGTGAATATGTCATGACTAGGAATACACTGTATTTAAAAGAAAGAAGTGAATTTTACCTTTGAAGTAGCATTTGCATAGAACCGACTGCCTACATTTTCAAAGATTGCATATCAGCTTGCAGCCTTTGCATCAGAATTGTTTACCTTTTTTCTTACAGCCTCATCTTTACCCCTTCTGTCCTCCCTGAGTAATAATGTCAATATTTTATAATTTGCATAATTTGTAAGCAGATTATTGGTTATTTAGCTCATGTGTAGTTGATTTTAGTTTAAAAGAAATTATTTATAAATTACTTTGACTGCGCTGACATTTCATAATTAAAGTCTATGAATTATGTATTCAGACACCATTTGGTTTGACAGGCCTTTCTTCCTTACCAGGCTGTACATCCCAGATTATTTCAGCAGTTAGTTCAAATGCCGATAATTCTGGGTTACCAATGACTGGTAATCCTTCCTGGGCCATTTTCCCAGCATATGGTCCACAGCAGCCTCTCTGTGCCCATATAGCACAGGTGTTCAGGCCTTTTCTGCTGGAATCATGCCAGATTTTATGGAGCTATGCAATGAGATTCGTTGAAGTAATCTCAGTGTTGGAGCTCTTTATCCCTTTTTTTTTTTTTTTTTTTTTATTGTATAAACATACGAGTATAAAGGAAAAACAAACAAACAAACAAACAAACAAACAAACAACTAAAACCCCAACCACCTAAACAAAACAAAGAAGAAAAAAAAAACACCAAAAAACCCCACCAAAAAACAACGGAATGCTACACAAATCTCTGTGAGATTCCTTTCGTTTATTTAATCTTGTTTCTGGCACATATATCAGTATCCTCCACCTACAGGCACTTCATAAAATTCAGATATGGGAAAAAAACCTGGAAAGTTCCACATCGTAGAACCTAATAAGAGATCTAGCTTTGATTTACATCCACAAGAGAGCAACACCTACAGAGATGAACTGTTTGACAATACAGGTTCCAGAAATTGCACATATAAAATATGTTGTTATACATATATGCACAGAGCATATTAATGCTTTACTGGATATTTCAGTTATTTTCCATAGTCTCTGGACTGAATTCTGGATATTCTAGTCTCACTTTGGCCCACTGCAGTGCACCAAAGCAACTGGTACCAGGTAACTTGTTCCTACTTACAGGTTAGAGAGTGCATGATCTTTAGCATAGTTGACAGCTGTTCTTCTAGCACCTCGTCACCCTTTGATGTTTTCATGTTTGGTTTTCTATTTGGTCTATCTCTCTATTCACTGGCTTTACACACTTTTCAGAGTATCTATGTATGTTTTCTGTATATTATTCAAAGGATTCTGTCTGTCAGTTATCTCTACATTTTAGCAGTTAAAGTTCTATGGCATATAATTAGCCACTGATTTTTATTTTGGATCGGGATTTAGGGTGGTTTTGGCAGCGTGGCTGGTTTTGTTTGGTTGGGTTTTTTTGGTTTTTTTTTTTTTTTTTATATATTTTTGTTTTGTTATTCATTTTTATTTGGGTTTTTCCCTTGCAACAGTCATGAAACATCATTTCCCTCAATAGAACTCTCTAAGGTTTCGAAATAGGTTTTGGTCCCTTTCAAAACAAAACAAAAACCCAGACAAAGTACTTTAAAATATTTTAAAGGAATGTGTAATACCTGTGCATCCAATGTATCAATAGAGTAAGGGAGTTTATTCCCAGGTTCAGAATTATAATTTCAAATATTCCATCCATATTCACCAGACTACTGGCTATTTCACGGTAGGTAGTAGTCTTGAAGTAAAACAAGCACATACCTGAAGAATATTACTACTGAAAAAATTGTTGAAACATAAAAATTTCAGTAAAATCTATCAGTTTCAATGAGAAAACTGTTTTGATCTGCCACACTATTTTTACATCATGTAGCTGTTATGACTTTGGAATCTAAGTTTCAAGGTCTGCCTGTGGTATTCATGGTTTTTCAGCCAACTCAAAAAATGTTGCTGATCACATAAATATTATTAATAATTTTTTCTTGTTGTTCTTTGTGTTGGCTTTAGGGCAAAGCACATCCTTTTCCAATACCCACCTCTTCATAAAGTTAGAACACACCAAATCCAATGGGAGTGTTACAACAGAATGTGTAGAACTAGATAAAGTATTTTCGTTTTCCGTGAAAAAAATTTACCGAACTCATATTTCTGATAAACTCATGTTAGTGAATTTTGCAGCAACAATGTTATTAAACAGAAATAAATGAATGGCGGTCATTACTAAAATATCTTCTCTTTGACCTAATGACAATATATAGCCCCTTTTCAATACTTCCTTGCTAAAAAATGAAACACACGGTGAGGTAAAGAATGGTAGAATTATCTTTCTTCTGTGGACCACTTCATAAGTATTATTCTACTTCTATAATCACTTTTATATTCTATTCCTATAAACACTTTTTAATATGTTCTAAACTTTTTCCAGATAAAAGGGTGAAATTCTACCTGTGTTGATAATCTTAGATAAACCCTGTGTATGTTTTTTTCCCAATCCTGATGGGTTGGAAAAGTATACACTTGTAGTTCAAGTATCTAATCTCTATTTGTTATCTGGAAATTAGATATTATACTTATAAAACTACTACTTTTCAAATCTGAGTTTAGTGGAAATCAGTAAGGAGAAAAAATGAAAGTCTCCAGCCATAGAGATAGATTATATAAAACCCACTTCAGTTGTGTGATGCCGGTTTTCTACTCTAAAATATGCTTTCTGTAGGATGTGTAGAGCATTCTCCTTTCTGCACCCATGATCTTCAGTCAGTTTTGTAGTTACGTTCAGGTATATGAATCTGTTTCATATCAGTTAAGAGACATAGGTCTCAATTTTCCCTCTTATAATCTTGTCAATTCACAACAGTCTCATGCTTGTTCTGATCATAGTATTTGCAT
Source organism: Cossypha heuglini (assembly GCA_027576195.1). Taxonomy (NCBI): domain Eukaryota; kingdom Metazoa; phylum Chordata; class Aves; order Passeriformes; family Muscicapidae; genus Cossypha; species Cossypha heuglini. The sequence continues at coordinate 1,687,485 of JAODKT010001765.1, read as the reverse complement.
ACATACTATCAAGTCTGTTTAGCACAATAAAGAAGAAGTACAGTTTTGGCTTTTTTGACACAGTATTCTGATAAGTTAGTGAGCTACGTTGGCTGACATAGTAGCAGAGTCAAGACAGAGAAAGCACTCGAATTACCAAGCCACAAACACCATAAGAAAGCTTCCATCTGTAAACATCTTAGGTTGACTCTGCCAGCTGCTGCAACCTAATCCTTAGTATGAAGGAAGACAAGTTTAAAAGCAAGTGAACAGAGTAAAAGGTCATAAGTACAAAAAAAATTTGATTAATTGATAAGCTAGAAATAGAGGTCATAATTTCATATGCAATTCATGAGGCAAGATTTTGCAATATTTGGAAAGGAAAGTTCACCCAAGTCACAGGACATAATTAAGTAGTCCTGAATAATTGTTCTGTGTTGTCTGCCATCTCATAGCCAATCACTTAAGAAATTTTGAATGCAATGAAATATACATTGTATCTACACAGATTTGTTAGCTATGGTGGGTACTATGTGTGGTATGTGCATGTCACTGCAGTACAGCCAAGAAAATGCCTGCCATTTACTGTTTATCTACCTTCTTTTCTGAATCCAGGGTGAATTTTTCCATTCTATATCACACTTTGAGCATCTCTGGTAATGGTGGTTCTTACTGTCCATACAAACCAATCGACAGTGCAACCCTCTTTCACACTAACTTTTGGTACAGGCTGTGCTTCAATCTGCTGGTTACTAAAATATCTACTTTGTGTTTACTTACTCATAAACACTACAAAGGAATATTGTCAAATTCATGCAATCTGCTAATTTTTTTTTATTCAAATAATTTTTCTTTATACCTAGAGTTTAAAATAGAGATTTCTGTTGCTTTGCAAAAGCTGTATTTAAACAACAATCAACATAGCATCAAAACATAAAAGAGAAAAAACTGGTTTTGCATTTAAGACAGTCTGAAGTGTTTATTGAATTCTGAAGAAAGAAATTGCTATTCTCCAGTTTACATAAAGGTAGCTAAAGTATCGCTCCCTATGTATCCAAATTTTGTGTCTTTATCAACCAAATACAACAAATATATATTTCTTTATATTTCTAATTTCAGGAGTGTGAAAAGAAGAAGGAGGAGGCATGGAAAGTAGAAAAATGGAAATGAAATTAGACAAATTAAAACTAGATGTTACTTCTACAAAATGCAGATCTTCTTAAAATGCAAGTAAAACTGTAAATATAGATTATATATTCTCTTCAAGACGTTATTCCTGATGCAGAACCTTCTTTAGCATATCATCTGGAAAAGATGCTGATATAAAGGCACTTGAGGACTTTCTTTGTCACATTCTTTCATGCTTTATATCAGTCAATCTCATGCTTTCAAGTGGCAGCAAAACTAAAACACTGAGATAAGCAGAGGCAAAGCATGAAGAAAGCAAAAATATTGAATAATTCTTCAATATCGTATAAAAATGAGTTTGATGTAGTGATTTTCTCTTCAAAACTTGAAAACTAAAGAGAAACATTGCTTTCAAATCACTAAGGGTGGAATGCAGCTGTTTTCTGCCCCTTTAATATATGGGAAAAATAGACAGCTGTCTGGTAAGGAAGGCAGGAGCCTCCCTTGGAATGGAAAATGTAAGCCGCTTCCCTCTGCATTGTTATAATTATTAAATTAAGGGGCTTTCAGGCAAAGATATGAAAATAGGAGTAACAGTTCTTTACTAGTGTGTGTAATGAAGCAAACAAACAAGAACAAGTACAGCTTTAACC
>JAODKT010001765.1:1654836-1678101 GCA_027576195.1 Cossypha heuglini | reverse complement strand
TGAACCCCTTTGGGTCTTTGTAGTAGCCATTCCTGAGGAAGTCTATGCCTAGAATACATGGAGCCTCTGACGAGTCACAGTAGGATGTTTTTGCCACTCCTTCCCAGTCAGGCTCACCTCAGCCTCCACCAAAGTGAATTCCTGCAATCTCCCCATCACCCCAGCAATGGAAACAAGTTCTTCCACCACATGTCCTGATGGTATTAGGGTACAATGTGAACAAGTATCAACAAATGCCTCACATTTCTGTGGCTCTGATGTGCCAGGCCATCGGATCCACACCATCCAAAATACCCGGTTTCCCCATGCCTCTCCCTGGCTAGAGGCAGGGCCCCTCTAGCCCTGGTTATTATTCTTTTTTGGGCATACATAGTGGAGGTTCTTTCAAGGGGATCCAAGAGATCATCTTCCCTTTTGTAATAACCAGCACTTTGGTCATGGGAGGTCGAGCCTACGTTCACTTTAGTGGAGCTCCTTTTGTTAGTGTTTCCCTCCCTGCGTTGGTGCACCTGTGCTGCCAGGACAAAAGTGGGTTTCCCATTTTCCCATGTCTTCCCCATGGTCACAGAGAAAGAACTACAGGTTCTTTCAAGATCCCACAGATGAGGAAGGCAGCTCCCAGTGTTGGTGTGTCAGGGCGAGGTTTTCCAGCAATCGTCCTTCTCTGAGCCAAACGAGCGAGCGAGAGAGCGAGTGCAGCTACCCCCCACCTCCTTTACCTGCCTCCCCTGTCACTAGCCATGACAGGGTGTAGCCAACAAGTTTCTTAGTATTACAATGGGAAAAATTTCACAGAGAGAAAAACCAACCCCCAGCAAAAGGGTAGAAGGGAGAACCCTGGGAACTACTGATCTGACAGCCTGCCCTCTGTGCCTGGGAAGATTACAGAACAGATACACCTAGAAGGCATGCTAAGGCACATGGAGGACAGGGAGGTGATTTGAGAACTACGGATGTCCTTTATTTGAACTTCTGTAAAGCCTTTTAAATGGTCTCCCACATCATCTTTCTCTGTTAAATTGAAGAGATATGCATTTGATGGGTGGACTGCTCAGTGGATATGAAATTATTTGGAAAGGGATTGCCGAGGCTAGTGGTCATTAATTCATTATCCAGCTAGACATCAATGAAACCTCTTTGGGGTTTGAGATCAGTACTTTTTAATGGCTTCATCAATGGCATCCAGTGAAACTCCCAGCAAATTCAAAGATGTTACCAAGCTGAGTGGTGTATTTGACACACTTGAGGGTCAAGAGACGCATGCAAAACATGAAGAACGTGGCAAAATCACGAGGTTCTACAAAACCAAGTGCAAGGTCCTGAACCTGGGTTGAGGCAACTCCAAGTACAGTCTCAGTCTGGAGAATGAAAAGATTATAAACAGTCCTGCCAAGCTGGATATGAGCCAGTGATGCATGCTCACAGTCCAGAAAGCCAATCTCATACTTACGCATCAAAAGAAGCCTGACCACCTGAAGGAGGTGATTCTCTCCTTCTTCCTTACTATCATAAGGTCCCACTTGAAACATTGTGTCCTGTACCTCCAATACAAGACATGGACCATTTGGAGCAAGTCCAGAAGAGGGTCATGAAGATAATCTGAGGGCTGGAGCACTCCTTAGAGAAGATGGACTGAGCTAAGCTTGTTCAGCCTGGAGAACAGATAATTCCAGGGTGATCTTATAGCAGCCTCCCAGAATTTAAAGGGGACCTAAAGGAAAGCTGGAGAGGAATTTCTAAGAAAGTCCTGTAGTGACAGGATAAATGGCAATTTTTATTTAAATTAAATATAAGAAAAAAGTATTCCACAATGCGGATGATGAAGCACTGGCAGTGATTGCCCAGAGATGTGGCACATGCCTCACCCCTAGAAACAGTCAAGACCAGGTTGATCTTTGAACAACCTGATCTAGTCAAAGATGCCCCTGATCACTGTTAGATGACTTTTAAAAGGTCCCTTCAACCTCAAACTATTTTAGCATTTTTTTCAGAGTGGAGAGAGTCCTCTGGGGAACCATGAAGATGATGAAGTAACTGGAACATCTGTCACAAGGCAGAGAGGCTGGGAGAGCTGTGAGTGTACATCCTGTTGGAAAGGCTCAGGAAGCTCTTCTTCAGGTGTACACATATTTAGGGAACTGCATTAAGAAGAAAGAGCCAAACTTCTCAGTGGTGTCCAGAGACAAGACAAGAAGCAAGTGACACAAACTGAGATACATGAAAAGAATTCTAAACAGAATAAAAAGTGATTTTACTGTGAGGATTACCAAACAATAGAATGGGTTTCCTCAAGAGGCTGTAGTATTCCTGTCTATGGAGACACTGAAAACTTCCTAGATGTGTCTAGACAACGTGAAGTTGTGCTGGTCATTATCAGTCATTCTGTGATTCTGTGATAAGTCTATCAGAAAACCACCACCAAAAATAACCAGGAGCAGAAGGAAAGAGTGGAGAATCGCAAGGCACGGAATCATGGCTTCTTGAATCTGATAAGAAAGGACTTCCAAAGTTACTTTATATAGTTAGAGCCAGTAGTGAAGTGAATGCCACTTGTTCTTGTTACCTTGTGTTGATGGAGCAGGAAGTCTTTATTCACTCTTCATTGTTTTCCACCTTATCTAGAGACGTACATATTCCACCATCAGCATACTGTTTTATTAGAAACAGAAAATGCACAAGCCTAAAGGAATTCATCAAATCAGAGTGGTAAAATTATTTTGTTTGTATCAAAATATTAAACAAAATGGAGAGTTTGGCCAGATCAAAACGTTTGATTTATCTTTAATTGCCCAGCTGACTTTCTGACTACTGTAGCCATGTTTGCTGCAGTAGAGCTACAATAACCTTTCTTAGAAACATGTAAATCTATGTTTTTTCTTTTCATTCCTTATTTCAAAATTCTCATGTTTTGCTTTCACATTTCTTGATATGTATAGGCACCTGAGATGCAGAAAAGCACAGGAAGAAAACAAAATGGAGAGCATTACGGACAAGCAGATGATCTATGAGTACTTGTTATAAAAGCATAGGATAATCTAGAATTTTATACTATGCTGACAGACTGGGTGAAGTGTTTTGCATTAGAAATCGGAAGAATTTAAAATATGCATTTAAGATAAGATATAGTTGTAATTTCTCTTTATATTATTTACCAGAAGCTTGCTTTTGATTAATTTCAGAGAAACATTTGGCAATCATAGTAGTGGAGTAAAGTGCTGCTTTGTTTACCTTTAGCAAATAGTATACTGATATGTCGTTTCAACAGCTTGATAATAAGCAGTAATTTGTTGTAAATATTTTGATGACATCTGTCAGCCTTACATTTATTTTTTAAAAAACACCATGGAAATGACCTCCTCAATTCAATAATACTATATCAGTTTTTAAAATAGAGGTCACAGCTTTATTTACATTAGTTGATACTTCAGTCTGTTCACATTATAAGGAGGTGAGCAACCTATTCCTATCCCATATTCAACGAACCACAGATTGGTAGTAAAGAAATGTCTCAGCCCAGCAGAGTAATTTCTAGTCTTCTCATGGCTTTTCTTTTCTCTGTGTATATAAGATATTTGAGTTGGTACCTCATAAACCAAACGCAGACTAGCATGGGGGACCAATTTAAAACAGTTTAAAGTTTATGTAGGACGATGATTTTTTTAAGACCACCAGCCACTGATGCCATCTTCAGGTGGTCAGAACATTTTTATTTTATTTTGATATAAAGTATTTTTTAAAGTTGATGAAGGCAGAGACTATAAATATAATCCAATTAAAATTTAGAAATATAGAAATTATTTTTAAATTTCATTGTGCCTTTGGGGTAGAAATACTATGAAAAATACTGTGTGAGTCCTGATGTTGAAAAGACATCTTTGATAGGTTTCTTTTCCTCTATCCTCTAATCTTTTCACCTTTCCTAGGCAGTCAATTCTATTGGTTTTCTATAAAATGGGTAAAAAAATATTCCAGATTTTCCCCTTTATAGATATGGTATATTAAGTCCATTAAATGCTTTTCCTATATGCAGTTTGAATTCTTAAATTCTTCTATAAATCCACAGACAATGATGCAGCCTTTAGTATAAATTATAATGAATATGGACTTTCTTTGTGATGCAAAATAATCACCACCACAGGGCTGCTAAAAGAAGATGTCAGCAGCTTCAAATCATTAGAGGTTTGTCCTTTGCTGTAAAGTAAGAACAACGCTATGCCAGAGCTTTGAAGAAAGCTCTGCATAAGGAAAGGGAAATGCTTGAAAATGTTACTAAACTGTTGTGCAAATCCACCAGGGAAAACAGTCTTCTGCCACAAATAATTTTCAGGAGATATCTCTCAAAGCTTTTTTTCTATCTCATAGGCTGCTGATCAGTATGGAGAGAAGACACCTGAACACAAGGTGATTTAGGTCTTGTGTTTGACATCATGCATCTTTTATTCAACCAAATAAGTAGTGAAATACCCAGAAGCAAACTTTTCTGTATAACATTTTGATATATCAGACAACAGTCATGCCATTGTTGTTTTCATTTCATTAAGCATCTTCCAGAAAGAAAAAGAGAGATAGCAAATAGCCCAGTCTTTCAACTTGCAGCAGCAAAATGCAACTGTCAATGTGTTTCCCCTGCATGAAAATGAAAGTTCTACTTATTATTTATTATTGAAAACTCACAAAGTAAGCTAAAGCATTAATTATCTTGCCAGTGTTTCTTTCAATATCTTACATTTGGTTGGTCATAGCATATATAGTTTAATACTGCTGAACACTTCCCCCAAAACAAACTTGGTGGAAGCATAAAAACATAGTGAAGAGTAAATGTAATACATAAATAACTTGTATGCAGTGGGATAGACAAGGGTTTCAGTGTCCTCACACTTATATGTATCTATTTGTCTTTCATTCTTCTTGTCTGCCAAACATATTTTAATCCTTTAGGGCCTCACATCCCCATATCCCACCAAATACTGACATTTTCAAGTTCATCTGTTTGAGGGTACTTAAAAGCTCCTTGACATGATGTAGTTTGATTAATGGCTGGCAGTATTCTAAAATTATGTTGCAAAAGGGTACCCAAAGGTAATTACAGGAATCAAGAGTCTATGTGGTCCTATTTCAGTGGAGCTGTCAATACAAAAACCACCAATGAGTGCAGTGTTTAATTATAACTTGGGTAATTCATTTTATGTTATACAGTGATTTTGACTTAGTATAGATGGCATTTTTCAGACCACGTGACTTGCAAAATGGACATAATTCTCTCTAGCTTGAAAGTTTTTCTGTAGTTCATTGTTTTTTAAATTAGTTTTCAGTTTTGGTAACATATCATTTGGTAACATTATTTGGTAAATAATCTAATTATATTACTTAATAATTTATAAACATAGTGTCAGGATGAGATACCTAAAATTTGAAACTTGCATGGTACATAGATCTCATCTTGTCTCTTTAAATATAAATGCATTTTACTCTATTTGAAAAGGCAGTAATTTTATTATTTCATTATGCATTCACATGATTAGAAAACATCTTGGTTATTTAGGGTGTCGCTGAGTTTGGAACAATCAGGCAGGAATACCTGAGAAAGTATGTCATAGAATAAAGACATAACACATAAATACGAAGAAAACTAGACAAACTTCATCTCCAAAAGGATTTCTTCCCTTATTTATGAATCTGTATCATCACTATATCATAGTGACTTTAGTCCCAGATGTATGCATGTACAGTGCAAGTAGCTCTTGAAAGAGAATTAAGAGAAATGTAAGCCTTGGAGACGTATTATTTGAAAATAAAAAATTTTCATGTGGTAGACAGATGTAGATGTGATTCCAAACAGAGCAGCATGTTGCAAACAAGCCACATAAAACAATCACACTGGAGATAACTTTTCTGTAATATAGAATAATGGAAAAATATACTTCAGAAATTATTTCTGATGGTCATCTGGTCCCATGCTCAAAGAAAGCACAACTCGATCAAGTTCTTAAAAACATTTTTCTCATTGATTTTTTGCATAAAAATCAAAGATGGCTCTTGCAAAGCCATTATGACTAACCTCTTCAAATCTCTGACTACCCATAACGTGCAAATAATTTATTTTTATATCTGGCTGAAAACATCACTTTTTTATGTCCTCTCTTGTTTCACTATGCAGCTCTGTGTTCATAGAATCAAAGAATAATAGAATAGGTTGAGTTGGATAGGACCTAAATCATCATCTACTTCCACCACTCCTGCCACAGGCAGGCAAACCTTTTACTAGACCACAGCCTGATTGAACCTGGCCTTGAACACCTCCAGAAACTGAGAGTCCACAATTTGTCTGGGCAATCTGCTCCAATGCCTCCCCATGCTCACAGTAAAAAATGTCTTCTTAACATCTAACATAATACTATTTCCCTACAATTGCCCTTCTCCTGTCATTATATGTCCTTGTAAAGTTTATCTCCATCTTTCTTGTAGGCTCACTCCAAATACCAGAAGGCATAATTAGTTCACCCTGAAGCCTTGTCTTTTCCAGGCTTAATTGTCTCTTGGCCTTTCTTCCACTGAGAGGAACTCCATCCCTCTAATCATATTTGGTGGTCCTCCTCTGGATTCTCTCCAACAGGTCCATGTCCTTCCTGTGCTCTGGGACCCCAGAGCTGGATGCAGCACTGCAGGTGGGGTCTCATCAGAGCAGAGCAGAGGGGCAGAATTCCCTGTCGCCACCCCCATCCCCCTTCCTCCCCCCAGCCATGTCCCTGCTGCCCACACTGCTCTGGATGCAGCCCAACACACATTTGGCTTCCTGGGCTGTGAATGTTCATGGCTGGGTCATGTCCACCCTCTCTTCTACTAGCACCCTCGTGACCTTCTCATCAGTGCTGCTCACAATCTGTTAATCTCCCAGGATTTTTTAAAATCATGGGTTGTCCAACCCAGGTGCAGGACTTTGCACTTCGTAAATTTCATGAGATTCTCATGGTCCAACTTCTAAAGTTTGTCCAGGTCTTTTTGAATGGCATCCCATCTTCAGATATCTCAACCAAACAACTCAGCTTGATGTCATCTGCAAATTTGCTGAGGGTGCACTTAAACCCATTGTCAGTGTCATTAACAAATATGTTGAAAAGGATTTCTCTAAATGCAGACAACTGTGGAACATCACCTGTTACTAATATCTATTTAGTGAGTGAGCCGCTGACCCTCTAGATGAAACTTTCCAAACAATTTCTCATCCCACCCATCAAATGCATATCTCTTCAATTTAAGAGAGAAGGATGTTGCAGAGGACCATTTCAAAGGCTTTACAGAAGTTCAAATAAAGGCCGAAGATAGTTCTCAAATTACCTCCCTGTTCTCCATGTGCCTTAGCATGCCTTCTAGGAGTCTGTGTTCCGTAACCTTCCCAGGCACAGAGAGCAGGCTGTCAGGTCAGTAGTTTTCAGGATTTTCCCTTCTACCCTTTTAAAAGATGGGTGAATGTTTTCTTTCTTTTCCAGTCACCTGGGTTTTCACCAGACTGCCATGACTTTCCCAATATAATGGAGAGTGGCTTGGCAAATACCTCAGGCCAATTCCCTCATGATTCTGGGATGCATCTCCTTGGGTCTCACAGACTTACGTACATTCAGGTTCTCCAGGTGGTCATGAGCCTGACTTATTCCCAGTTGAAAAAATGTTGGTCCTGCAGTCTCCATTTTGCTGTTCATCTGCTTGATAAGTACAGAAAGAGAGGTTATCTTCTCTATAGTTTCACATTCGATACCTGAGAATAGCAATGCTTCCTCTCACCCTTTTCCTTAAGCCTGAACACATGCAGACCTTGCAGCCCTCTCCATGAATATCCAGTGCTCCAGTCCCGATTGCTTCAGTGGCATCTGCGGGGCACACACCATTATGTCAATGTGAGAGACTGGCTGGAGACATCCAGCCAGGGCAAGACTCCTTCCCAGGCCTGCTGACTCCATCTCTGCTTGTGCAGCCCCAGACAGAAGGCTACATGGCTGCACGGGGACACTGCCAACCTGCTGTCCTCAGAGATAGCTCTGCAGAACTGCTCCCACCCAGTCAGCCGCAGCCTGTTCTGCTGCAGGGCTTTGTCGGCCCCAAGGGCTGGGCTTTGTTTGCTTTTGCTTTAGGTGATGTTCAGGCAGTTCCTTCTGCTTGCTTCTCCTGCCTTTCCGTGCCCCTCTGCATATTAGCTCTGTCCTCCAGTGTATTAGCCACTTTTCCAGACTAGGTGTCATCTGCAGATTTGCTGAGGCTGCAGTTTATGTAACCATCTAGATTGCAATTAAGACAACAAAAGAAATAATTTAATAGTACTGAAACAATACTGATCCCAGATCAGTTCTATGACAGAATCGCATTGTAACTGGCTTCCAGCTGGACTGTGCCACTGTTCATAGACCTTTGATCCTCATAGTCTTGCCAATTCTCAATTCACATTACACTCTATCTAACCTAATGATACCTCAGCACTTTACTTAAAAGTTACTACATTGTGATACTACATCAAATGTATTAAAAACTGTAGGATGCTGCATTTGTTAAACTCCTCATTTTCTGAGAGAACACAATAAGTTCAGCTAAAATTTAAAAAATAAATAAATAAAGACATAGAATGCACATGAAATATGTGCAGAAATATGAACTTCTAAGTATCTTTATAAGGAGTCCCATGAAGGATGTTTAATATCAGTGGCATAGGAATTATAGACATTTATGGTTTTTCTATGTTTTTTTAAATTTTTGAGGTGATTTCTCATCCTTTATGTACCACAAGCTATTTCTTTTTGTCTGAATTCATCATCTTTGTGCCTTGTGATTTACTTAGCTATCCCAGAAATATATGTTCTGAATGATAGGCATCAAAAAGAGAACTTTGTATTGTCATGATAGCATTGCAATGCTGACAATGACTAAGGGTGCTTCCCTTTTTGATCTTAATCTTCCATCTGCCTCAGTCTTCTGTCTATAAGGTTTGGAAAATAATTCCTTTATCACAGGGTAATTACAAAGTAGATATAAATACTTATGTAGAGAATATGTGGTTATTAATACGAAATCTTGTAATTTTAAAATTTCATTGGCAAAACAGTCTTCTCTTAGAAATTGTGATTACCTGTTTATTCTCCAGCAGTAGTATTACTGCTCACAGATTGTATTCATCTATATTGTAACCCTATACAAACTTTTGTGAAAGATGATATTCAAAAAAATATCTAAAATATTGGACTCATTAAAACAGATTTGTGAGGGCAGCAACCAAACTTCCTGACCCTTGCAGTAATGCCCTCTGAAAATAACCTGTAAAGTGTAGGGAGACATGAAGCGAGAAAACTTTATGGCAAATTTAACTGGAAAGTAATTGTTTTCTACATGGATAGAATTGTTCAATAATCTTTTATGAAATTTCAGAGTAAATCTAACATACTCACTAAGCTAGTTCTGAATGACAGAACTAGAGTGCACTGCACATGGACAGAGCTATGGCAATCTAACCAGTGTTCCTGGAAGATGTGAAAATAATTACGTGTTCTGCCTCAGCTACTAAGTAGAGAAATATTCTGTCTCAGGCTTCTGTTGAGCATGTCAATTTCCAGTTTCCATATTTTCCATTTTCAGTGCACAAACTGTTTGAAAATGCAGTGATTTGAAAATAATATCTGCTAACAGCAAGGCATCCTGAAAATTGAGCAGATTTCAAATTCTCCAGTGGAAAAGAATTACTGTGGAAAAAGACCATTCATTCCCTCTGAAGTTACAGCAAGGAACTGAAAAAAGAAACCTCTTCATGAGTCTATACCTTGTTAATTGTACGTTTTACATAGGCATTGTGCCATTTGCATAGACATTTGCTCTGAGGAAGAGGAAGTTTCATGCTTAATGTGATCCATGCACTTCTCCATTAGGCCTCCATTTTTATGAGAGAGTGCTTCATCCATTCTAAACAGATTATTTTCCTCTATAAAGAAAATTATTTTAATACCTCAAAAAAAGGTATTGTATCTTATTTGTAGAATAACCTGAGAGATATGTTTAAGAGATGTTAAGTTTAAGATACAGTGGTCAGTTGTTCTGGACAAAGAGTTCTTAAAAATTTTTTCCTGTTACAAATCAATATGGTCAGTTGCCAAAGCACATCCTTCTGTCAATTTTCAGTGAAGACAAACTTTTTACATATGTCTAGCTAACAAGAACATACTGTGCTGTACAGGGCTGGGGCAAACACCTTTCAACTTTCAGCTTTAGCATTATTCAAATTTTGTATTGCACACTGTTTGTCTCCTTTGCTCCTAAAACTGACTTATTTTTCATTCTTTTTTCTTTCATTGGAGATACAAAATACATGGAAAATTAACAATATTCCTTTTGTACATACAGTGTCAATATTTAACTTGCTAGGCACCAATATCTTATTTCTCTTATTGAGCTTTCACTGGAGATTGTCACAGTAATAGCATGAATATATATACACTAAAGGGATGAGATATATTACTGCATAGTCTCTGAATAAGACAACAGAAGCTGACTTTGCACTATACAGAACCCGATGCCCAGTCTGTCTTGATTCAGAGCAGGTCTCTGAAGAGACTGGGCAGTACTAGGTAGATGGCTAATGTGGGTCCTTGCTAGAATATCAGCATATCTTCATTCTCCTTCTATTTTAAAATTTTGTTAGAAGAAAAAAACTACAAGTAAACTTTTGCTCTTCAGCATGTTAAATTCTTCTATAATTAATGTTACTTTGGAGTGGTAACTAATCTGAGAAATAATCTTGCAGTACAGTTAGTTTATTGTGGTGTTTAAATACTATGAGAAGAAGAAAGGAAGAACATGGATCAGATATTCCTCATGTATTTCTTGAATGTGAGGAGCACCTATTTCATTCCACGGAATGCAAAATGAGACCAATCTAACCCCATCTCTGGTTAACAGGCAATAACTTGATCCAACAAGCAGTTTTCTGGCTCTTCATTGCTCAGTTCTGATACCTAGAGAGTAAAAATTCCGTTGTTTATATGTCATACATTCAACCTTATCTACACCTGTCATGGTTTAACCTTAGCCAGAAGCCAAGTCCCATGCAGTGTCTTTCTCACTCCTCCACCAGCAGGACAGAATCAGAAGGGCAAAAGGTAGAAAACTCATGAGTTGAGATAAAGATGGATTAATAGGGAAATCAAAAGCTGCACACACAAGCCAAAGAAAACAAGTAATAAATTCATTGTTTCCTATGGGCAGGCAGGTGTTCAGCCATCTCCAGGAGAGCAGTGCCCTATCATGCCAAAGTTTTCATATCTCTAGTCACCAAGAACATCTTATGTTGCTCAGGGCTGGGACAAATAGCTTTCTCCTTCTGGTTCTAGCATTATTCAATTTTTGTATTGCACACTATTTGTCTCCTTTGCTCCTAAAAATGACTTGGGAAGTCAAATGTCATCACTCCAAATGTTCCCCCCTTTCTCCTTCTTTTCCCCACTTTATATACTAAGCATGATGTCATATAGTCTGGAAGAACTCTTGGGTTGATTGTGGTCACCTGTCCAGATTGTGTCTTCTTCCAATTTCTCATGCACCCCTAGTTTTCTCGTCAGTGTGGCAGCACGACAAACAGAAAAGGCCTTGGCTTTACTCAGAGAAAGGATTTGCTCAGAGAAAATAAAAATATCTCTGTTACCATTACTGTGTTCAGCACAAACACAATACATACGCCCATACTGGCCAATGTGAAGAAAATTAACTCTACTGCAGCCAGAAACAACACAAGAGCACAAAATGAGATAATTGTGACTGTAAAGTCACAGCTGTATTGTCTGGGTGAACAGTTTGTTTATTTCTCTCCGTGATATTTGCAAAGTTCGAAATGTGACTTTTAAAGCTATGCAATTTCTTGTAGAAGTCTGTATCAGTTTCCCTCTCCCCTCACCTTTATCTTCATTATCCTTCATTATTTGCCTTTAATTAATACTGATGTCAAATCCCACAATGCTCCTGGCAGCATTCTGTATAGACAAGAAAAGAAAAGAAACAAAGAAAAGATTTCTGAATTCTGAAAAACTTTCTTGGCTAACAGTATAGCATTATAACAGCCCACATAATCCATGGTGGCTTAAAGATAATGGATATAGACCTTTGGACGACATGGAGAAATTGAACAGAATAGCTACTGTAGAATATATTGGCTTTTAATTGCTATGCCAATCAATATAAACATTTTAACTTCTTTTTCAGGTGGGTTTAAGGTTGTCTCTTAATATCTTATATTGCAAGGTTACTTCTGAAAATTGATTAGAAGTATTAAAGGTTTTCATGAATAAGCAATATTTCTTTTTTCTTTTTTCGGTCTCCCAGTGCAGCAGTAATTTTCTGCATGAAACAGTAACAGTTGAAAAATATAGAAATGGAAATTATAACAGGATGATATGGGTTTATGAAGAACCTTCATTTTTAGATAATATTAATTGTCTTATGCTGACTCTCAATTTGAGAATGGTAGTGTCCATTCACTGGTTTTAGCCATTTTACACTTTCTGTCTTGTTCTGACTTGTTGTGGATTGTTGTTGTTATGGCTTCTCTTCCTATGTTGCAGGGTCCTAGGCCAAAACAGTTTCCTGGCTTTGATGAGTATTTTCTTTAATTTGGTTGTCCAATATGAATTCCTGTTGGCCTCATGGCACCTTTCTCTGCACTTCCACTTGGCCTGAGATTTGCCTTTTGAGCTGCAACAGAGGAATAGCCTGACCTCCCCCTGCTTGGAGCTGCTCTTTTCTCAGTCTGGCAAAATGCTCATCACCCTTTAATCTCATGGAAAGTAACAACACTTTTAGAATAAGCTCCATGGCATAATATCTTTATTAAAGAAAAAAAAAAAGAGCAGAGCGGGAAACAGTAAAATACAGACATGTCACTCCCTACTACTTGCGGGGTTCATCATAGGTTTTGTATACAGTTTTCAGTCCTGGTGTGTGCATTACTCTAGAATCATGCCATATATTCCTTTATGAAGTTTGGCATCCCATAGTATGCACTCATGCACTCCTTTGCAATTCCTAATTAGTTGTACTTTTTTCCCAGAGATTGGGAGCTACTGTGCTTATTGCTCATCAACAATAATAATGTACATGCACTATATAAAAATATTTTCTTAAATTTTTATCTGTGTAGTATAACATATTTACTTCATAGGAAGGCTTGTTTTTGTCTGACAGCTAGTGCAGTAATTAAATCCATTTGACACGAGTAAGCAGTTTATTTTCATGTTTCACTAAACAAGTTTAATAATAATTGCATGTACTGTGCAATTTAGGAAGACTCTTTATTTCCCTTGTGTATCTTTGCAACATGATATTTGCTTGAAATAGTTTACTGTGCATTATTTAAGGGCCAGTAAGCACTAAAAATTCTTGAGTTATGTAAAAGAAAAAGGGTAATTCCTCTGTCAGCAATACATTTATTTGAGGACTTTCACAGTGCAAAATTTTATGAACTGACATATAGGAAACAGAGTTTGGCTCTAAGATATTGACAGTTACATACTGGTACACAATGATTTTTTTCATTTGTTTTTTTCATGTGATTGTAGAAACAATCAATAACATTAACCAATTTTCTTCCCAATATTTTAGTCACAATTAAAATGAATTTTAACAACAAAACACACAAAACTCCTGTATGTCTACGTTATTAAAAGAATAGGATACATAGAGAAACAAACAAACAAACAAACAAACAAAACCAAAAACAAAAAAGCCAAACCAAAACAATCAAAATCAAAAACAAAAAACCCAAATAAAATTAAAAGCAATAACAAAAAAACCCAAAAAACCACAAAATCCCCACAAAAAACCAACTAACCACAAAAAATGGCCACAAAAAGCCAAACCAACAAACAAACAAAAAAAACCCCAAACATCAAAAAAAGCCCCCCCACATACCCCAAACCCCTACAATCTTCCTTTTGGTTAGGGATCTTGTAAGTAAAAGACACAAATCTTTATGAGACTGTGTAATATTAAATTCAAAAGACTAACTGGACAATGCTTCTGAATAATCTTGCAAATGTTACTTTCTACAAATGCAGTAGAGTACTGGAACAGGCATTTCTGTTATACACAAATTCTTAAAAGGTTTGATCTGCATTGCAAAGAAAATTCAAGATAACATGCATAGCATGTATATGAGACCTCAAATGATGGCCATGCTGAATATTTGGGTCCTAATAGTAGTCTATTAAAATTAACATCTGTGTTCATGATCACTTGATCATGTGAAAAAGACAGCACTGTCAGCTAAGCAACAAATAGCCAGGTCCAAACAGTGCATAAAATTAGTTTAAAATATATAAATCTGTATGTTTGATGACACCTGAACAGGATATTCTAACAACAGCAGCTGTTTCAATATTCCAGAAATGATTAAGCCTTTTCAAATGTTTTTTTCCTGGGAGAGTGCACTGGTCTCAATAAAGACATCTGTCAGTCCTTTTTGATTAAATATATAGTCTCATTTCATATGTGAGTTTAGCATTGTAACTGTACACTTGAGGGCTACAAAACTTAACTTTTTTTATTTTGCTGTTCAATGTCTGATTTTTCCCTGAATATAGCTGGGTTTCACCTTTTGCAAGTAATAGCATACAGTGCAACTGATTACTGACAAAGCTAATAAATTAAAAAGAAACTTATACCTGTGGGTAATTAAATCAGACTTGATGAAAGTTTTAGAGATTAATGCCTGCAATCAAACTATGTGCCTTAATCACTTCCACTGTCAGCTATAATTTATGGCAGAGCATCTTTAAACAATTCACTTTATCTAAACTTTAAAGGCATGTATATGCAGAAAGAAATGATACTGCAATTTGGGTTGGTATCTAGTGCCTTTTGATAGATTCAACAGCAACAACAAAACTTAGCCTTTTTTACAACTACAAAGCAATACTGAAATTGTCTATTTAAGCATTCATCACCTAAATGTACCCAAACAAACTTGACAAGGGTCCTGATCTAGTAGGACATCTAGAGAGATTGAACCACAGATGTCTGGCATGAAACCTTTTAGAAGTCAGGCATTCACTTCACAACACTTTCAATGAAGTGCTATTTACTTACTGACTTTTCTTTCAGCAGTTTGGTTCAAACTAACTTTAAAATTAACATTCATGGTTGTTGTATACATAATTCTGCCAGAAAAATAAAAAAAGGAAGTTGTTGCATGACAAAAGATGATAGAAAAGGAAATTTCAGCCTGCTACAGTTAAAACACCTTAATTTCAAAAAATGTTTTCACTGAGATGGCATTTTAGACACTAATAAAGAATGCAGTTAATTTGCTGAAATATGCAAGTAAGGTTCCATAATTTTAGCAAAGGGATCTATGCATAATCACTTCTTTGCTGCAACTCCTGTTGAAAGACATCAAATAATTTATCACAATTTTTGAATATATACATTTATGAGAATGAGGTAAATAATCTGCAGCATTTTTAAACTGAAAGACCAAAGAGAAAAAGATGTGTCTTCACAATTCTGTGACAAAAAGATTCATCACTGCAAACAAACTGATGCATAAAATAATTTGTATACTGCTACATTTGAAAACTGAGACTCGGACACACAAAAGTTTTGAGGCAACTGATTCACACAGTGGCTGAGACATTTGTTTCACAAATTGTGACAAAAATCATATACCTTAAAAAAGCAGATTTAAGTTGCTAATTCTATTTTCATGTAGGTGCTTACTGCAGGGGATGCTTAAATTCAGGATAGAAACAGGATTTTAAACATATATTTTTCTTTCTGTGAAGTTATATCCTTCACTGAATACACTGCTTTTCTTGATGGGCATGGCTTTCCTCTATTATCTATAAAGAATGCCTACAGAAATCTGTGAGCTCTGCTTCTTTGTCTTAGTATTTCAGATTTAAAGTTATTGCATCTTTGCTGCACCAATAGGTACAACCACCTCACTGAATCTGACCCTAGGTTTGTACTAAAATTTAACTAAGAATTTAAAGTTTCTTATTTCAGATTTTTGCTGAAGACATTGTGGAGGGTTGACCTTGACTGGAGAGCAGATGTCCTTTAAACTGCTCTATCATTCCTCATCCTCAGCTGGACAGGAGAGAGAAAACAAAACAAATATGTCACAATAAGGACAGGGAAAGATCATTTGCCAGTTACTGTCACAAGTAAAACAGACTTGACTTGCAAAAATTAATTTAATTGATTGCCAGAGCGTGATAATTAGAAGTAAAAACAAATCTAAAAACATATTCCTCCCCCCTCTATCCCTTCTTCTCACGCTCAACTTTACTCAATTTCACTATTTCTTTTTCTACAGCGGCACAGGGGGATAGGCAATGGAGGATGTGGTCAGATCATTGTCCCTGGTGCTTCTTCTTCCTCACAATCTTCCCCTTCACCTGTGCAGGTTCCACCTATGGCAGGCAGTCCTCCAGTAATTCCTTTAGTGTGGATCTCTTTCCTCAGGATACAGTTTTTCAGGAACAGATTGTTCCTGAGTGAAACCCCTGCAGAGTCACAAATCCTGCCAGCAGACCTTCTCCAGTGTGGTCTTTCCATGGTGTAACAGCCTATCCTGTTGCTCCAGCATGGGGTTCCTCCCCAGGCTGTAGGCAGTATCTGCTTCCACACGGACCTCCATGGGCTGCAGGGGAGGCATCCCTCCTCATTATAGTCTGGGGAGACATCCCTCCTCACTGTGGTCTAGGGAGGCATCCCAGCTCACTGTGGTCTGGGGAGGCATCCCAGCTCACTGTGGTCTGGGGAGACATCCCTCCTCACTGTGGGGTGGGGAGACATCTCAGCTCACTGTGGTCTGGGGAGACATCCCAGCTCACTGTGATCTGGGGAGATATCCCTCCTCACTATAGTCTGAGGAGACATCCCTCCTCACTGTGGTCTGGGGAGACATCCCAGCTCACTGTGGTCTAGGGAGACATCCCAGCTCACTGTGGTCTTCAGCACCAGCGGCAGGTGAATCCCAGCTCCAATGCCTGGAGCATGTCTTCCCCCCTCCTTCTGCACTGACCTTGGTGTCTGCAGAGATGTTTCTCTCACATATTCTCACACCTCATTTCCAGCAGCTGCTTCACAGCAATTTTTTCCCCTGTCTTAAATCATCTTGCAGCAGTGTCACCATCACCACTGATAGCTTATCACTGGCCAGTCACTGGTCCCTCTTGCAGCTAGTTGGCTTTGTCTGTGTCGGACAGTGTAAGCTTTTGTGGCATCTCACAAAAGCCACCTCTGCAGCCCCTTGCCAACAAAAGCTTGCCATGTAAACCCAACACAGTCATCAAGTCTGAAAGCAGGGAGATTTGATATTCAGTAAAGGCTAAATGTGTGTTTCCTCCTTAGTCTAAATATCAGTTCAAAGCCCAAATGATCACTTCCTGGAAAGAAGACTTCAGTATAATTTCAGCTCATTTGTAAATACTATTAATCCATTGACAGAAAGTACAGCATAATTTGACATTTCATGTTGCAAGGATATGCTTTCCCAGAAACCTGGACAGATCTACTTAGTTTTGATGGAACAGATACAGTACTAGTTTAAGAACCTTTAGTTGAGGGGGAAGTGGATTCTTGGAGGTTCATTTGCTGAAGTAATGTCAACTGTAAGTCATCCCTTACACCCATTTCAACTCAGCCAAAAAAAATTCTGTCCTTTGGGAATTCAGACATATTGAAAACCGAACCTCTTATATGCTGTTTTTTGTTTATTTTTTAATAATGGAACTCGGGAATTTTTTAGTATCTTCTTATCATCACGACCCTTTTAAACATATAGCATTTTTTATTGGATTAAGAACTTTGGAAAGATTTTTTGATGCTATAAAGTTTATTTTAACATGGTCATGAGATTTGAAATACACAAAAAAATAAGTACATAGTGTGAAATAACACACTCAAACATTATGGATCTCTGGGATCTCAACCAATAATGCTTTATTTTACATTGTTGCTGTTAGGATGCATCTCAAGGCTGTAAAATAAAATGAGATCAATTTTCCTAGTACAAACACCTCTATTTGGATAACAATAAACAATATGTTTAACCAAAAAAAGGGAAACTTCTCTCTTTTTCTATATGTCTTATAAATTTATGCCCATGCATGAAATAACATTTATGTTACCCCAAAAGATATTAAAGATTGCATTGTTCTCTTAATCAATTTTGTGTATGAAAAGAAATGGTCTGATTAATCACAGCATTGCAGATTTTATTTGGCAAACCCGACTCTGACATGAATATGCAGTTGTGCACTTTGTGCTGAGTGTGGCTGCTCTTATCACTGCTGGGACCATCTAGTATCTCAGAGCTGTCATAGCACAGAGGTTACTTGAGATAAATCACTTAACAGCAGCTGCAGGCCCTTCCAAAGTAACAGATTAGATACAGTACATGCAGGGTAATGCAGAGTGAAGCAGGCTGACTGAATATTCTGGAATCTAAATCAGCAGCATCCTCCTCCCCAGTTAAGGCTCAGACCTGGCAAAGTGTCATAGAAACTAGTGAAGATCATTCTTCAGTAAGGTCAATGTAGTCTGGAATAAGAATATATTGAGCCAGCATAGCAAATACAGTGGCATCGTGGACATTTTTTTGCTGCTGTTTTCCTTTTCTGACAGGTTAATTCTTTATCCTGCTTTCACTGTTACACCAATACAGCTGAAGACCCTTTCCTGTGCACAGTATTGCACTTTAGAAGGGAGTAATTGCCACAGGAAAAACCCAAACTGAATTGTGAATAAGTTCAAGTCCAGAATAAAATTAATTTTATGCAATTCATAATTATTTAATTGCTGGACTGAGATGAATGAAAGAAAGCTTTTTTCAAATCAAATTTACAGATGCTGAAGTCAAGTTTCAGGTAATGATTTACCAAGGAAGAGTAGATCATAATACATAAGGATTTGTTTAGAAACAGATACCACTGCCTAAAAACAGGGTATTGGCATCACTCCCTTCTTGTAAACAAAATCAAGAGAACTTGTCAGTATCTCTACCTTGCAAGTCCTTTGATTCTTTTATGCTACAGGATGTGTTCTAATAAGAATGCAACATATTTGTGGGAGAAGGAGTGAGAGCATCTTGGTGGTGTTTAGTTGCAGTCTGGGGTTAGACCACAACAACATGTCACAACGAGATATTTGGATAGATATAAATATAGATTGATTCTGTGAAATATATAGTTAAGTTCATAATTGCCAAAACATTCCCAGAAGTAGAAGGAAAATAGCTAGTAATTTTGCCTTGGTCACCAGTCACCAAATACCATCAGACATTTTTGATTTTACTTAAGTAAAGTTTGCCTTTCATTTGCACTGAAAGAACAAATTAAATGTTTGAAACATTTTTATATACCCCATTTTCAAAAAAAATTGAGATTGTTGTTTATTTCTATTTATTCTTTATTAAAATTTTCCTAAAACAGAGGAGAAGAGTAAATTCTTCAATTTGTAGTTCATACTCATATAGCTGTGGCTTTACTTTCCTGCATGAATCCTGGCTTAGTAAAAGACAAACCTAGAGAATTTTCATCAGAATATTAAAAAAATGTAGAGATGGTCACAGATGAGCCTTGAAAAACAGTCAGTCAATTTGAGAGAGCCTCCCACTCAGGAGTTGTTAAATCATGGAATTTCAAATGAACATAAAAGCAGCTCATTAATTTACTAGATCTTAATCGTTATGCAGTCCAATGAAAAATATTCAGAAAGCTGATTGGATCAAGAAAGGAGAATCATGGTGTACTGTAACAAATGGCAGTTGTTTGAAAACTCTTAAAAAAGATATCTCTGGAAACTTGTAGAATCAAAGGAACCTGCAACAACAAGAAACTAGTGAAAATAGATATTTTGTTTAAGAATGACTGTGTTATCATGGTATGCAGAATAGTTCAGGTTTTTTTGAATAGTGACCTCAAGCTGAGCAGGGGCATACTACACAATTCCAAGGAGAAAACATCTGTATTAAAGAAATGTCAGACACTTTATAAAATTCACTGCTAAACCCCAGTGACTTTCTGTCATCATTAAGAAACTGAGACAGAAATAATGTTTAGTTAAGTTGGCATTGTCTAGATGTCTGCTTTTCTTGCATGCAGTAAGAAAGAATTTGTTTTACAGTTTTGCACAAAGTCTGTCAGAAATACCTACGCTCTGCACTGTGACAGATAACTGTGTCTTTCATATGGCTGCTTAATCTGTTGGAGAGTCTTAGAAAAAAAGACCGTAATATAACACACTTTTCGGTCTTTTGGGTCTTGTACTAGACAAATGTCAGTGTCAGTTGATAGACAAAAGGCAGGAGCAAGATCACAAATTCGGATATTCACAATATTTGGAAATCTATAATGAGGAGCATGATGGGCTTTATAGCCAACAGTGAGCAAATATTTTCATATATTCCCTACTTTAAATGGTGCATGGGTGGGAGATTGGGTGGTGAATGTCAATTTGGACACTCATTCATGTGTTTCTGTGGGTGGAAATGGGACATCCTTCTACTGTCCAGGAAATTTTAGTCCAGAAGTAATGCAATCATTCCCATGTAATAATTCATAATTATCTTCTTATGTTTCCTGTGTAGCAGAGAAGTGTATCCTTTCCTGTTATTTTCTGTAAGTAGATGGCATTACTCCATTTTCCTTTTCCTTACTTTCTCTTCCTCCCAGAAGATAAATGCTCTCTCATTTTCTCATGCACTCCTGCTCTCTCATTTTCACATGCACTCCTGCTCCCAGCTCTCATTACAGTCCTGGCTGTGTCTTACATCTGGCAAGCTTAACATGCCACTATCTGTCCTCAGAACCAAAGTGCAGTGGAATAGTCAATAAACCAAGAGAGTTATCTGACCTATATTACCCAACAGACCATGTGCATGTAATTTTTGTAAAGTACCTTGCATGTCTCTGCCAGCCAAGAGCCTTCACATATCCCATCCATTTTGAAATAAGCATCCCTAGTGTACCAGTATGTACACCTTTATACATATTTTACCATGTACTCTTGTTTTAACTGAACCTAAACGATGTTCTTCTGACACTTGCAGACTTTAAAATATCTTTGACTGTCAAGAGTCCCAGGGCTTTCAGACACATAGTCAATGTGATGCTCTAAAAGACACACAAAAGACAGTTGTGTGCGTGTATTAAATGGATTATAAATTTCAGTCTAAGATTTTACTCTAAGCACCTCAGCACTACAAGAGTTACAGACTGTTGTTTACTCTACATTATTCTAAAAATAATGACCCTCCCTGAAGCATTGTAAGTAGATTTTATAGAATTCAAACTAAGTTTTAGCCAAGTTTAGGGTGACCTCCTTCAGCTAAACAGCAGGTCTTGCACAGAGCAAAGAAGCCACATGGAATTTACATTTATGACTAAACAACATGGATTCCCAGTTTCAGGCAAGCCACAAAGAAAAGACACTTTAAATAGCGAATTTCCATTCTATTAACCTTTGTCAATATAATTTCTCTGCTTGTTCTTTAAAGAAAAGAAAACAAACCAAAATATTAACAATGAAAATTTTGTCACTCCTCTTCCTCTGCTCAAAGACTCTTTCTTTTGGATGCTGCACCTTCTAAAACCATACTAGACTTTAATCCAAGCTGTACCACTCTTGAAATTTTGGGAAAAAAGTTGAGGCTCCTACGAATCCTCATGCCTCCTATTCAGGAAGTGGGGAGAGAAAGGCAGGGAGATGTTGGCAGCAGAATGCTTTCAACAGAAGTGCTAAAAAAACCAACATTTAAAACATATATAGTTTTCAAATTTTGCATTAAAAAATATGCCTTCAGTCCAAAGTGTGACAGAGAAATAATTCAAATGTATTAGGAGTTACAGTAGCTATGCAAATATTCCACAATTTCCTTCAAAATGTTAGAGTAAGGAAACAAGAGGCTTGAAACGCCTTTTTACTACCTACTATATATTTTTTTTTCTTTTTCTCATGATTCACTGCAGGAAACATTTGCTGCAAATGTTTCTTAGGTAAATTACTGGTTCAGGTAGCTTAAATCACAAGCCACTTAAAAATAAAACATTAAGAGATGTAACTTATACAGAAATTTATAATGACAAATTCTGAGGCAGAGGCTTGAAAGTGTTTTTTCTATATCATATTGCCTATCCTACTCTTGAAAATACATTTGAACCTCAGACAAAAAAAAACAAAAACAAAGCAAAGCAAAACAAAACAAAACAAAAAACAAGAGAAAGCAAGACAATCTCTTAATTTCCTTTATCTTACTGTTTATGTCTCCTTTTTAACTTTCAGTTTTAGGAGGGTCTTACATGCTTGTAGAAATATTTAGCATTATTATTTATTTAGTTAGACATATATCATAGTAATACAGTACATGTCATAATAATGATGTCTTTGCCAGTCAATTTTGAGTTACGAGTATTACTCATTTTCTATCCAAGATGCAAAGAGTACAATAGGAGAGACAAAATATTGGTGTAATTGCATGTATTATTTTTCTCTACCTAACCACGTTCAGAAAAAATTGATAAAATGCATATTCATGTTAGAAGGTGGGATATAGCTCTTAGCTATTCATATGTGAAAGGACTCCTTCTATTTCTCCTTTTTAGTCAGGATTTAATAGCAGTACCCATACAGCACAATAGTTTTTATTTCTCCTTCCTCAAGCATAGCAAAAGAGCAGCCTACTACCCTTGCAATAATATTTTTTCTAATATACTGAAGAAACTGTAAGTTCCTATTTTCATACATACTGCTTATTTGGTATGTATTTATAAATGCTAAACATAAAAGCAGGAACAACATTTCAGTGTTTGAAAGGAGTTTTTGTGTAATAGCACCAACAGCACGAATAGCACCAACAATCCCACCACATTAAAGTCTGTCCCAAATTTTTCCTTTCTTTTTAAGCTGGTTTTGCGTGATCATTGGTTTTGGTAGCAGGGAGGCTACAGGGGTGGCTTCTGTAAGAAGATGACAGAAATTTTTTCCATCTCTGGCAGAGCCAATACCTGGTGGCTTCAAGGATGGATGTGCTGCTGGCCAAGTCTGAGCCAACTGGAGATAGTCGTGATGTCTCTGTGATAATACATTTAAGAAGAAAGATAAACAAAAAGTTGTGCTTTTGCAATTGTGACCTGAGAAGACCCGAGTGAGAACAAGTGAGAGGAACAACTCTGCAGACACCAAGAGCAGTGCAGAAGGAGGGACAGGAGGTGCCTCAGGCTGAGCCAGAGCTGAGATTCC
>JAODKT010001765.1:1541002-1551186 GCA_027576195.1 Cossypha heuglini | reverse complement strand
AGAGCCCCTTAATTTCAAAATTATAATAATTTGGAGGGAGGGAGTTTACAGTCTCCATTTCAAAGAGAGGCTTCTGCCTTTCTTAGTAGACACCTGTCGTTCAAACCAAGACAATGAGGCAGAGAAGAGATGACCATCTGAACCTCTTCTTACAGGTCTGTAATGTAGTTCATTTTCAGCTTTTTTGTTAAAAGGAAAAGACTAGCATGATTTGAGTTATATTACATTTTACTGAAGTTCCTTAGCACTCACTCCTTCCCAGTCTCTCATAAACCTGGTGAGTACAGCCTCTGTACATATATCTAAGTAGAGAAGCTCAGGGTTGATGTCTCAGATTTGGTACTAAGTTCAATCAGATAGGCTCTACATACATTTTCCTATCTGTTTGCACTTTACCAAGAAATTAATCTATGTTTCAAACCTAACATGTTGAGGAAAAGCTTTTCTATATCCATTTTAAGCCACATACAATTAGGAAAATTAAAATATTAGCACATTTTTTTTCCTTTTCTTTCAAAATAGATATAAAACCCTATCTACCTTGGATGTGTCAGTCATCAGAGGGAAATGAGGGAAACGGAATATTGTCACTGAAATGAAGGCATTGTCAGGTAGCAACTTTAGTCATCTTTTGAAAGTGGCTTAAAAAGGCAGCCTGTTTAAGTCATATATTGTACTTACCTTGATGTCAGTGGTCAGTATGAGTCCCAAGCCTTAACTGGGGTTATAAACATTGTTATATTTAATTTTTTTGTCTCTAGAACACAGTCAATTTAACGATCAGTCTGAAGAAATATGTATTAACTTCTACAATAAATGGTTCAACTTCTTTCTTCCTGTTTTTCAGATAGAATATGTGTGCTCCACATACCATTTATCCAAGACACCAGGGGACACCAGAGTTTAAATCCATCTCTAAAAAACCAAATGGGGATGGGAAAATGATTCAAGCAAAAATGCTCCCTTCATTCTTGCTCATTTTTTATTTTAAAAACAAAAAGAAAAAAAAATCAACAAATGGCACAATAAAAAAATCAAACAATGGCACAATAAAAATTTATCACAAACTTTCCATCTAAATATATCTCAGTGGGTCATGTTAAGGAAGACCATATTCTGTTATAAAGAGATCTGTTAGGTAAATTTAATGTCTGGCAACATTAAATGATAGGTGGTTCCAAAGATAATCAAGTGCCATCTTGCCTAAAATGGAATTGGATTGGATATATTAGTGCTTTAGACCGTCAGTGAAGAATAAATTATTGGCTCCATGACCACTGAGGAAGCCAGGTGGCTGACTTATTCCCTCCTGCATGTGTAGCTTATGTATAGTCATCTGTTTTTCAGAAAGTATTAGAGAATCATAAAACCTAACTAACAAACAAGGAAGCTAAAACAAACAAACAAGTAAACAAACAAATCCCCACAACAAATCCCTTGGGCAAACATTTCTCATTGTTCAGTGCTAAATTATGAATTACCTATCTCCAGTCCAAAAGGCTGCATTTCAACAGAGAAAATAATAAAATAAGATAAGGAGAATGGGCAATAGCTGACATTAGGCTCTTAAAGTGTTGAAAATTAATCAGCTGTAATCTGTACACAAACAAAACTGAGAGGTTTGGACAAGATGTTGACAGTTGCATGTGTGGAAATCAGCCTTTTTGTTCTGTTTTGTTTTAATATGGGAGTTGATAGAAAAGGCTGAAAATAATTTTACTACCACCAGGCAGCATTAACCCATAGAGTTTGCACCAGGATGAAATGCTGGAGCAGCAACCAATGTTACAGATCCTCTCATTTATAGCTATTACACTAACTATTTTGAATGAAATAGAAGGAACATTTGTATGGTTATTGGTTTTGTAACAAAGTTAGGATTTGAAGGTCAGGAATTCAACAAAAGTATTGCATAACCCTTGTTTTTCTTTATAATTTACCAATAAAGCTACAGAAATATGAAAGGCATATAGTGTTCATGAAAAAAAAAAGTGCAGGAAATTCTGTACATTCTTTTGCTCTAACGATTTAATCAGGGGTGTTCCTCAGGCAATTCATTCTCTGCTATCAGAAATGGTATATTATGGAAGAGAAAAACTCAAGGTTCAGTATAAGAAGTTAGAATGACAGGTAAACTTGGAACCTCACAATGGCTCCTAGAATAATTTTAATCAGATTTCTTCCACTGCCTATCAACTTTCAGCCTTTCAAATGCTGTATAGGTTTTGAAAGTCAAACTTTATTTCTAGATCCTTTATCTCCATCGATACTAAAGATTTCTAATTGTAATTATGTCAGGAAATATGTTAATTGCAGAAGAGTCCAATTTCATCTCTGGATTGGCTATGCAATTATAACAGTACTTTCTGAAGTGAAGGTGCATGCCTCTGGAAGTTTTACACTTGCTAAACAGCTAAGTCATATGGGAATTTGACAAACAAATCTGACTCAGTTTTATTTGAGAAAAACACTGAAACAGTGTTTAGTCTAAACTTACATGAGAAGATCTTCAGAATGTCCAAAAGCAGAAGCTTAACTCCCAAACTCCTGCTCCAATGCAACATCTTCTCTTCTGTCAAATATATATATTAATGTTAATAATAAATAAATATACAGATATGTATTATAAATATATATACATTATTAGCAGCTGTAAAGAGCTCAATATCATAATTTGATCTAACCCAGCTTAATTACACCTTAATTGCAAAGAGCAAGTAAAGGCCAAAGAGATTTTACAGATCTTGTCCATGTGCCAGACACTTTATTCACTCTCTCACAATGTCAGGGAGATTGCTTTTGCGAAGGCAGAGTAAAAGCCAGCTTTTACAACCTGCACCTTGGAGAAATAAATGGTGTATCTTGCTCCTTTGCCTCTGAAACCACTATTGCTTGCCAGTGCGACAAGATATTGGGTTCAATGAACCACAGATCTGGTTTTCTATGCCTATTTCTATGTGATTTATTATAGCATTTAAGTTTAGAAGAACCTTTTGCCCCGTGAACATTGGCCTCAGCAGTACCACAGTTACTTGAAGGTCAAAGGAGGTGTCATCCAACAGACTCCACCATTCCCTAAGAGTCTGTAAAGTGCAGAAATGTATAAGTAGTATCTAAGTCATCTTACCCAACCTTGATTCCATATGCTTCATCCCTGGAAAAAGTGTCTCTTCTATTTAGTGAAAAAAACACACTAGAAAATTCACAATTTGTTAATGTTTTGTTTTCAAAAGAAAATCTGAAGTTTGCTAAATTAAGTGGTTAAATTTCCATAGTCCTTCAATAGGCTACAAATCAGTTTATTTGTCCACAAAACATAGTCAATATGGCCAACTGCACCATCTTTATGCATTTAGAACCTTTGCAACTAACTTCTTGGGTTCTGTCTGTTTTATAAAGAAAGCCATATTTCCACTGTGTCCAATTACTTCTTTAATCCCCAAAGGACTAATGAAAATCTCTTCCCAGTTTTTCAAATCTACTCTCAGACCTAGCTGTAATGCAAAATTAAAGAAACCCTAAAAAGTCTCTAATAATTCATATTTCTTCCATAAGACATGAAGAATTAGGAGCCATGTGGGACAGAAATATTTGTTTTACAAACCTTGCCTTGTCACAGTTCCAGTTCAAAATTAGTGAAATGAGTTTTGAACAAAACTTCGCCGGTAAAATTCATCCTTTTTTAGATTTACTTGAATAACAGATAAAAATATTCATTTCTGGCACTGATATTCTATGAATTACTTGGTTTGAATAACTGGTAGAAAACTAATGACAATTTCTCCACACCAATAATGAACAAAGATAAAATGCATGTTGGTACAGATTGGCCTTATCATAACATTTTCAGCAGTTCAATGTGTCATTTATAATTGTTTCTGTCTCTGTAAACTTCTGATGATGCTAAATGGTAAAATATAACCCTATTAATACTCCTGTGTAATTCTGATCTCTTGCTGAAAATATGCAGCACCTTGCATCATTAATAGGTCCAGTTAGTGGTATAATGTATTCAGTGTGAAGTTCTTGGAGGGAAATCTTTATGCAAAAAATCCTGTTCTTTCTTAATCGTGATAATTTTGATCTTGAATGCTAATCAGGTATTTTGGCCGCTGCTAAATGGTGATCATAGTTATTTAAGAAAAATGCTATAGAATTATAAGACACATTTTACAGATTCACAGGGTGAGCTGTCTTCAGAAATAGGTATAATTTTTCAAAACATTTTAAAAGAGGTAATAATTTCTTCAAAAGGTTTTGGCACTTAGGAACCTAGACTTTTTATTAAGTATCTAATGTGAGTGTTCTTCATGCTGTCAGTGTGGACTTCCATCTCTGCTCAAAAAAAGAATTATGATGAACTATCTTATTTTCCCTAGTCCATACAGGAATTGAAAAGTTAACTGCACAGGATTTTAAAAAGGGCAATCAACCAAGCAAAACAAAACAAAATATAACCAAACCAAACCAACCAAACAAAAAACTCCAAACAAAGAAAAACCCAAAACAAAATAAAAACAAGCAAACAACTACAATGACAACAACAAAAAACCAAAATAACTGCAAACCTGGAATAAACATATTCTAAACTATTGATAATCTGCTTTATTTAGCTAGAAGGTGAAGTGGGTTTTAGTTTAAAAAGCGTGATCTTATGGATTTCTCAATGAAATTAGTAGGTAATCTCTCTTAATATAAAGGACTAATTAATTTTTCAGTGACAGTGGTGTTAGTGTCCCTTATATTAAGCTGATTTTTTAAACTGGTAAATAACAGATATGATTGAAATGGTGTTTAAGGTCGTATAGAGGAAGGTAGAAAGATAGTTTGCACATAATGTCAGGTTTTTATTCACATTATTTTTCCATCCTTGCAGTTTTCATGTCAAATCAGTGAATAATTCTATTGAAATTTTCCAGGAAATACAAACCAGCTCACAGTATTAATAAAGCTACTTTGAAACATCTTACCAAAATGTGCATATGAAAATTTGCCAAAATGTAATTAACACTGAGTACAAACACACTCATTACACCTGTTCATAAAATGTACAAAGGTGTTAGATGATGGAATGTTCACATCCAATTTTTTACAACTATATTCTGCCTTACAGTTTGTTTGATTTTTTTACACTTAAAGAATTTAAAATAGCCTGTCAAAATGGTACACGTCTAAAAATATCTTCAAAATATTTCAAAGCCATTTTTTTTCCTCTTAAGATCTAAATAGTGAGAGATGCTTCTGCCCAAACTAAAGGGCAAACAAGACCATATGGCAAAGTCAATAATATGGATTTTATTTAATGTTGAATTTCAGGTGGAAAAATAGAAAAGATGGAGGGCTGGATGGGAACAGAAAGCAGAAGATAGTCACCACCTTGTTTTCTTAGTGGATACAGCAGCATCCCACTGGTCCTTCACCTTGGGCCTCTAGGTGGTAGATGTCCCAATGTCATTACAAGTTTTTCATTATTTATACATTTTAGCTAGCAAGGGAATTAATGCTCATTGGCTGCAGAGTTGTCTTATTCCATTGGCTAAATAACTTCCTCATTTCTCATGCTAATTAGTCCCATGCTTAGTCTTTCTCTTCTGTTCAGTTAGTGAGTTTATTGAGTAGGTGGGCTGTGAGTCTGCAGTTGTGATCGTCCTGCTGCTGGAATTGTATTTGCCCAGTAGGAGCTGATTTCAGTAAATCTGCTGAATTTACTTTCCTGGTGACCCATAAATTCTGGATTCTATGTGTCCATTATCACGGATACATTCTTCTCCCCCAGCTTTGTAAACCTGCTGCTAGGTCTGAGATAATACCTATAATACACAAACCTTTAAATTGCTAGCTCTTCTGGGAGTAATGTGATATTTGTCTACATGCCTCTGCTTGGTAAAAAAAAAAAAAATAATCTTGCTTCCCCTAACTTTACTAGTATCAATAATAAAAACTGTTGAGACAGTTTTCATGTCATGAAGGATGAAGCTGTTGAGAATTTATAGGCAGACTTGCCAGAAAATTTTTATTTACTCATATTATAAAATGTAGTTAGAAATTTGTAGTCTTTATCAATATGCTGATTTTTATTAAAATTAATGTTTATTCACTAATTAAGAAAAAGATAAATCCTCTTTAGAGAAATTTATAAAAAATGTTTTTATTTGTAATATCTTTCAATTCATTTTTGCTTTAAATCATGCTTCCTTGGATTCTCATGTAACTGCTGTATTGAAATGATTTCAAAATTAGGGTGAATTTACATTTTTTCATATTGTTTCCTCCTCTTTGCGGGAGGTGTGCTTTTTCACACCATTTCTTTATATTTTATACAATTGATAATCCCCTCTTTAAAGGTTCCTCAGTCACATAAGGGAGGAACTGAAAATGTTTTGTCGAACATAGCAGTGTTAAATTCATGGACTTTACAGGAGAGTTTTCAAATTTTCAAACTTTAAAATCTGTACCTTAATTAGAGATTTGATTTATATATTTAATGCAGCGACTTTCTACAGGTCTGCATGGGCTTTTGTGTTTGAGCAACTGCATCCTAAGGTCTGTTTTGGCTTCACTGGAATGTGGGAAAGAGAATTCTGTAATATGGAAATGCCTAGACAGAACACAGGGAACAGATATTCTATCCTTGCTAACTACTGCAGCTCAAATGAAGTTAATTTATTGCAGCTGTGAATGTCATCTGAGGTTTTGGTTTTAATCAGTGTTAACTGACATTGAAATGGCACCCAGCAAATAGTAACTATGCCCTTCAATTTCAAGAATATTGTGTGCTCTTTCAGTGTCTTTTTTGCTGATATTTTAGTGTAATGTTGAGGGAAGAAATTGGTGTTTTACCTTCTATCAATTTACATCATAATTAAATAGATTTAGTATGTTATTATTTTATTTTGATTTTTAAGGCCATTGGAAACCCTTGCATGTCCTGTAAATTTTAAATATAATGGAAAAAGTGTTCCAACAGGTTTCAGAACCTGACTTTGTTCCAACAGGTTTTGGTTTTCCACCTGAAAAATATGTTCATGTTTTGCCACTCCCCTTCTTTTATTAATCTATGTAAAATACAGGTATTCCCTAATAAATATGTGACTTTACTATTTTTAGTTATTACTAGACCTTTTACTTTTCTTTAGGACATGTTGCCCTATCTCCTTCCACATAAATACACTGAAAATTGTTGAAATTAAGGTGAATAACAATGACAAAATCTCATGTTGCTAACTCTGACACACAAGAAGAGGAACATTTAGTCATTTGATTTATGTTCTCTCCTGTTTCTTGTTTTATCTTTCAAGAACTGAAAAATCTGTAGTTTGCTCCTTATGTGAGCTTCTAATCTATTCTGAAGTCAAAGAATATGCTGCTTCTACCAGGTGCTGGGCCCAGTACTGTGTAACTTCTCCATGGGTGAGGTGGGTGAAGGGGCAGGTGCCTCCTCAGCAGGTTCATGGATGGACAGAGCTGGGAGCTCCTGGAGCAGGTTCAGTAGACTGTGACAAAGATGGTTAAGGGATTGTAGCATCTCCGTCCCACAAGGAAAGGCAGAGGGAGATGGGCCTGTTCAGTCTTGAGAAGAAGTGATTGATTGAAAGGAGACCTCATCAATATACGTAAGTACCTGAAGGGAGGGTGGTAAGAGCATGGAGCCAGGCTCAATGGTATTGAGAAATAGGACAAGAGGCAATAAGCAGAAAATGATGCACAGGAAGTTCTGCCTGAATATGAGGAAGAACTTCTTTACTGTGCAGGTGACAACCCACTGTAAGCAAGAGGTTGTGGAATGTCTCTCCTGTGCAATGTTCTCTGGGATGACTCTGCCTGAGCATGGAGACTGGACTAGCTAACCCACTGTGGTCTTCTTCCAACTTGTCCCATTCTGGGGTTCCGTGATTCCCTGACTTTCTGAGAGGATGACAGGGCAGGACCTGGACAGGCAGAGCTCATCCTATTGCCCCCAGCCAGGGAGTAGGACAGAACGAATGGCATCCAGGGACAGCCAAATCCAGGTTATCAGACCCCTCCCTGTGGGCTGGAATAGGCCAAGGCTAGTGGGGCCCACAGCTGTGCAGGGCAGGGCTGTTAAGATGGATGTCCTATGGCATCAGTGGGGCAGGCACTGCTGGCTTTAAAGGTACTAGCAATTCCTGTCCCAACAACAGCTAAACAAATAATAAAAAAACGCAATAGTAAAAAAGTGCAGTGTTAAAGCAGAGGAGCTGGGAAGGTCTGCTTTTCATAAAGCCATAGAGTATGATATACAAAGGTCTTAAATCCCAAACTGACCAAATTTGAGTTGCTGTTACAACTTGCTCCCATGAAAGCTAGAGTAACCCAGGTTCTTGTTGATGCATCCCTTGGAGTGAATTAGAGTGAAACAACACTGAATGTTCAACGTTTGTAACAATATATATGTGTGGAAGACCAGACAGCTACAGAAGCTGAACTGGATGGCACCACAGACCTTTTGGCCCTGGTACAGTGAAAACTGTGGGAGAGATAAACTCAAGGCAAGAATAGAAGTGCAGACATCATGTCTGGTTATGCTGATGGCTTTGACGAGAGAGAATGTAACAAGGACATTACTAGCATAAGAAGGATAATCCAGAAGATTGTGCTTCTAAGGGGTGGAAAGTTTTGTACAAACGTAGTGACCCATAAATACTGGTAAACTGGTGTAATAAACTGCTTTGCCATGCTGGCATGGCAGAGTCCATGTCTCTCAACCCCCGCATATAAGTAGGGTTTATTTGAGAACAGTTTGGATGCAATGGAAAGCAGACACCTATCTGTTTCAGTTATTATTATCTACAAGAATAGAACAATATGAAAGCATAAAAGTATTACTTAAGAAGAAAACAGAGAAAGAGAGAAAAAAAATTAAAGTAAAAACATCACCATCGGTAGATCTTGTGAAGAGACTTGATTGTTGCAGCCTAAATGTCCATTTGTTGAAGTCATGGTCACAGTCTTGATTCACTGGAGGTGCAGGAAAAAGCCTGCAAAACATTTGTGTCTGGTGTTTCAAAATATATCTAGGTACCTCTCTTGGCTGGGGAGCCTCCAGCCTTCTGGTGGAAGGTCTCAGAAATTAGTCTCACATCAGTGCGGCCAAAATCCAGCCAGTAAAGCCCTATCAGACCTTTCTGAGGAGGACGGGGAGTTTTGCAACTGAGTTGTGTTAAGGGAGGGCAATTAACATGATAAGAGGCAGCATCTTGCCTTGCAGGTTGCCTATTAGCAACCTCAACGCCTCCTTCGTAGCCTTCAGACAGTAATAATTCACTTCCTCTGTTTATGCAGGCCAGCCATTATACACACCCAAAAACATTCCCTCCAGGGATGCAAACCTGCCCTCTGCAAAGCATCTCCGAAGCCTCCACAAATGGTCAAATGTTTTGAGCCATTAATCATTAATAGTCTTGGCTCTCACAGATGCAAAGGTATCCCATGCATACCTATTGGAGCCCTATAAAAGGATGTGTCCACTGATCAGTGGCCACTCCAGAAGTGATCTAGAGAAATAGGCCACCTAAAGGAAGCTGGTGAATTCAACAAATATTTTTAAATGTTGTTTCAAAAGCTTTTTCTGCATAAGAAAAACGGAAAAAAAATCACACTTATGAAAAAGCTTATATTCTTTCCTTAAAAGTAATTTAACTGTCCAAAGTTTCATGAGCTTCTCACTTAACTTAAAAACAAAAGCCATACACTTGGAAATAGCTTGGGAACTTCTCTAGCTACATAATGTGCTGGAAGTGTACACTGAATGCATTAATTCCTCAGTTACTTGATATATCTGTATCTTTAATTTATTTAATTTTCATCTATATTTTATTCTGTCATTTTTGGCACACTAAATCTTACAGTTCTTCCAAATATATACTTGATTGACCTAAATTCTCCTTTTTTTTGGGTCATTTGCTGTTTCTTCATAACCTTGAAAACTAAAGTATAGGATGAAATAGAATAATCAAAGCATTATTAAAAATACTCCTGAGAATTTCAAGTCTTTAATTTACAGACTGCAAATGTTACTGTGAGGAAATGTTTGAAACATTTGATGCTTGTTAGTTTGCATAACAGAATGTAGAAATGACTGTATAGGCAGAACAAAAGGTAGAATTCTACAGTACTTTGTATTTAATTGAATTTTAAAAAGAGGGAAATGAAGTTCCTCCAGA
>JAODKT010001765.1:1523343-1540902 GCA_027576195.1 Cossypha heuglini | reverse complement strand
AATACACTCTTGAATTTAAAAAAAAAAAAAAAAAAAATTAAAAAAAGAAAAAACACGAGATTCTTCAGTAATCTGTTTCTTTACTAAAGATATTCTATAAGATTCTATAAGATTCAATAAGAATCAGCCACATTAAAATTTTGTGACTTTTAGAACTTAATAAAACATTTAAAATCTGTCTATAATCTTATGTGTACATTGTAGATCATCCCAATATTTTTATACTTATAATCTCACTTCGTGATTCTTTCCACCAGTAAATTCAGCAGGTTTTTAAACTAACCAAGAGTTTCAAGATCTAGCAGAAAACTGCTTGAAGAACTATTTTCCTAAGCTGAATCCTAGAAATCTGAACACTTGGCATATTAGTTCATCAGTTTTCAGGTAAGAATCAAGTAGTAAAATGAAGCTTTTCTTCCAGTAACCACCAAAAAGGTAGGGTTTTTTAAATCTATACTACAAAAACATATCTTTAGGCATAATGGCTAATCTTGCATCACCATTTATTAGTAAGGTTCCTACTTTTCCAAAGAACACTCTCAAGTATCAAACATTATTTCATATTCTGCAAGTCCCTTTTCATTCTGCTGAAGTTCTTGTATTTTTAAATAAACTCCATGTTCTAAGAGGAGAATGGAGAGTTTTAGCTTTAGAGGTGATATTTCTTACTCTTCTACAGAAACCCTTCATAGTTTACTGGTCATTGTTGCTACTATACACAAAGTAAGCTACTTTTAAGGGACTGCATAGCAATCAGTTAAAGAATAATCCAGAGTACTTGAGTACCAGATACTAAAGAGAGCTTTCATTTATTTTATGTCTTCTTTTGAAATTTCATTGTTCATAATTTAAAGCACTTGAGTAGGGTTTAAGGGAAGAATTTTGTACACAGATAGAACCTTTCATAAAACAAAATCTTTTCTTAAAAGGCTAATTTCCTAAGTTTTTCTCTGTTGAAGTTTTAAACTTCCTGCCAACTCAAATCAGATCTTGTGTGACATGGTAGAGGAAGTCTGACAGGAGCAAAGGCTCACAGATTCCATTTTTATAAACCTTCAAGGTTCTAAGAGACAAGAGTAAATGGATACATTTATGAAAGTAAAAAGGTGGGGCAGGTAAAAAACTGATGGATTCAACATCTCATAAATATTATTTTCATTGTCAAAATACTCTTGTATTTTTAAAGTAGTTCTTGAGTGGTCTTCAAGAACACATTTTATTCTTCCTCATTCTGTGATTCTGTGTTCTCTTGAAATCATGCTTCCCGAGGTAGTCATTGACCAATATTCCATCTAAGAGAACCCCAAAAACCCAAACACCAACCCCCCCGGCCGCAACAACAAGACACATTAATATTAGCATAATTATACTTGTAGAAGTTAAATGTTAATCTGATTAGATTAGATTAATTTCAGAGATTATCACTGCACCTTTATGTCTTTACAGCACTAGGTCTGATTTTTGTTATTATTACATGAAGAGATGTCAGAAAAATTTTTGATTTCAAACATTGCGATATATGGGAAGCAAAATCAGTGTTCAAATGAAAATATTTCTTTTTCCTATTCAAGTTATCAGTGAACTATTTGCTTGAAAAGTACTGGACCTGCATCATGAAATAGTGAAACATGATAAATCAAGTACACTAAAAGTTGACTCTGTCTACTGAGGTCTAAATGGCTAATACAGAAAGTAGAAGGGAATCTATCTTATGGGGTCAGCCTCAATATTATTCCAAACACCAGTGACCAGAACACATTTTTTTAAGACAGATCAGCTGTTTCCTAATGTTTGAAAAAAAAGAAAAGAAAAAAAGGTATGTAAAAACATATTGTGTGGTATCACCTGAAATAAGGCTAGAAAAACAAAATATCTATTTTTTCAAGGTGTATGCTGAAGATAAAATAAGCTCTGATGAATTGTCCTGTGTTATGTTAAACCTACCAACAACAAAACCTTTGAAAAAAAAAATGGGAGTTGTTTCCAAATGAGGTCAATTACAGAGTAGCAGTGAGCCTAAGAAATGTAAACCCAATAATTGCTCAAGTGCCATTTCTCAGTCATTCAGCTTTTACCCACCAGCGCAGAGCTGACCGCTCCAGGGCCCATGTACAAGTGTCTGTGTCTGTGATAACAGTAAACCTGATCCTCTGACGCACTGCTGAAATTGCTTTCCTGTTTATTGCTGTAGTTTACTTTTGATCCCTAATGGAAAAGGCACATTTAGTGTTCTCTTGTGTTAGAGATGTTGAACTGAAACATTCTGCTTTAATTGCAAAGACATGAGTGGTTACTGCTCGAACACAAAGTAAAATGATTCTCCTCATAAAGGTGAAATCTTTGTGGGGAAGTTTTTCATAAATAATTGAAGTACAAACAATTGTAATATTAACTAATGGGAATTAGGGGACATGGGCTTACAAACATGGCAATATGTTTTGCAGAGCTAGGAAAAGCTGCGGTAAGGTTATGGGATAAGATGAAAAAACGTCTTCTTTTTCACTTGTAAGCATTTCAAATGCCTTCTTTTGATGTCTTATCTCAAAGTATATTTTAATGAGGAAAATTTTGAAAATTTATTTGAAATCAGTTGCTTCAATAAGTAGAAAATTCAATTATATATTTTTAGTACCCATTCATACTGGTAAGTAACCTACTTCGCTATAGTTAGGTTAGAATAGGGTTAAATAAATTGCCAAGTCTTGCTGTTGTCTTGATCCTTTCATACCTCTGACTTCCAGAAGAGATGGAAGTATTCAAAAAATAGAATTAGAAATCTTAAGTGGTCAGAATTGATTTTGGATTTTTTTTTTTTAGAACTGTAATAATAGATCAGTCTCATGGGATTTAATAAATATTAAAAACTTACATCTTCAATTTGTAAGATTATCTAAATGTTCAAGACTTACTGTTTTCAAATGAGACTTACTGAAGCATTACATGCATGCTTCTCTGAGCTTCCTCATTAATGTTTGGGATTTTTTAAGTAGTTCTAGTAGTAATACTATTAAGAAGAAGAAGAAGAAGAAGAAGAAGAAGAAGAAATAAAGATATTGTATTAGCTATTTTATATTATTAAAATATAATGTGATAGTTGGAGAGAAGAATGTATTTGATAAATAAATAAAACATTTGAATGAGAGGGTGGTGAGACAAGAGAAAAATGTTTTTCTATTCTGATAGCAACTGAGAACCATTTATAGAGTCTTAAAAACAAAAGCAACATCTGATACCCTAAAACAAGGAGATTATCATATCAAATTACACAGAAAATTTCTCTGTACCTGTCTATTTCTCCAATACCAGATGGATACAAATACCTTTAAAAATGATAAAATTGCACTGACTTGCTTTGTTTAGTAAAATAATGTTTCAGAGTGTTTTTTTTTACAGTAAGTCTAGATAAGGAGCTGATTTCTATTTTAAACATAGGCTTGAGATTGTTTTAATTTTGTATATACATGCTGCACTTGATTCACTGTTGTCTCTCAGCCCTTAACACAAGAAGAATTTAATATCTGTGCTAACTTCTGAGCCTAAAATTATCAAAATCATTTACAAATGGTTATTGATCATTCTGAGCACCTCACATGCCAGTGTAATTATACAATGGAAATATGTTTGTGTAGTATTTAAGGACAGGACTTTGTAATTTATTGTTACGCTAAAACCACTGTCACGGACAAACAGAAACGAGATCTACAGGACCAAGACAATGATGTTAAACACATTAATGTTTCAATAGCACAACACTAACACTATTCAGAATTAGCTCAGCAAAAGGGGAAAATCTCACTAATAACATTATTGCCATACAGAAACTTTGCGAATTTCTACCTGGTGGCTCTGATGTTGGGTTCAGCTTTCCAACAACTCTCCAAGTTCTAGTACCAACAGTTCACACTTTCTGTGGAAGCACAGGGGAAGTGGCATAAGATGACAAGTTCCAGCCTCTTGAGATTTTCACTGGGTAAATAATTGGTGTGTGTTTGGGGATTTCACCTCTGTCCCAGATAGACTGTAATTTATTTCTTTGTATTTCCAGGTTACGGTCTTCTTCCTTCTCATTGCTTCTCATCTGAAGCTTGGCAGGTTCACCATCTCCTCCCACATCTGGGTATATAAGAGGAGTTACTGGTTGTGCTGGCCCTTCAGACCTGGGAGACTCAGGTCTTGCTCAGATACAGTAATTTTGGAGCTATGTCTTCCAACATGTTTGGCAAGGGCCACCAAATGCTTTTTAAGAAAATCTAAAAGCAGGACATGGGCCAACGCCAGTCAAGACAGATCCTGAGCTCCTGCGCTGCCAGACCTGTACAAAACTTAAGGCTTTTTACTAATGGCCTTAAAAAAACATGCCTTGTGATACACTAAATTATCATTATCTGATTTCTATTTGAAGAAATCAGCGGCAATCTTATAGCTGATGTGTTCCAGGAAGTGCAGGAGTAAGCAGATGCAAAATGAACTGCTAGCTCTGAAGAGGGTTTGTCAGGTGTTTTCATTAACGCTCTTATTTGCATTTTATCTTGTATGCCTAAAAACTTGTTTGTAAATGTAGACTTTCCCTTCTTTCTTTTTACTGCAGTATTCTACATTTGGCACTGGTAGATAAGTGAATGAACATATAGTCACCAAATTTGTAATGCTTATTTGAGTCATTGCTTTTGGGTCCCTGGGCTGTAGTAAGAGACTTGTCTGCAGTAATAACATCTTTTACTGCAATTTGTTGGGTTTTTTTGTTTGCTTGGGGTTTTTTTGGTGAGTTTTTTTGTTGGTTTGTTTTGGTGGGGGTTTTGTCTGTTTTTCTTGTTTTTGTTTGTTTGTTTTTATTGGGCTAAATTTCTGGTGTTTTAGTGTTTTCTTGTATTTTCAGAAGAGAAAATTCACTGCTGATTTCAAGCTAATTTTTTCCTGAAATGGTATTTGTTTACATAGTAAGGGATTTCTTTATCAATCATTCTTTTACATCTAGATAAGTATTTTGAGAATAGCTATCAACATGTATTTAAAAAATGTTATTTTGAGAATAAATGCAATCTATTAAGTCTATCCGTGACTATCATTATTAAATACAGGCATCTGCATACAAATGCATACATTTGGTATTCAGACTTCTGCATCCTATAATTATTTGGGTGTGTGGTTAAGAGATAAGTCATGCTTGATCAAGACAAGGCTCCTTAGTTGTTGTGTATCATATTATCTTATATTGTCATTTAGGAATGGTATTCTTCAATTCAGTGTTCCCATTGAAACAATGCACTGTTCCTTCATCTCCCTCCTTCCCACAACTCCAGGTGAGGGCTGGAGAGGAGAATTGAAGGTAGAACAGGTAAAGGTCATGGATTGAGATAAGAATAACTTACTGGAAACAGCAATGGTATAAGACTAATGTGTCCTGGGGGACATCAGGCACATCATCACAGCTGGGCAAGGGAGGGGATTGTCCTGCTCTGCTCTGAGCTGGGGCAGCCTCACCTCCAGTGCTGGGGGCTGGTGTGGTCACCTCCATCCTAGAAACACAAAAAGCTATTAGAAAGCATACAAGAAGGGCAACAAAGATGCTAAAGGACCTTGAGGAAAGCCCTTCTTAGGAGTGGCTGAAGTCACTTGATCTGTTCAGCCTGGAAAAGAGGAGCCTGAGGGGAGAACTCACTGCAGTCTGCAACTTCCTCATGGGAAGAGGAGGTGCAGATACTGATCTCATCTCTCTGCTGACCAATGGCAGGATTTGAGGGAATGGCATGATGTTGTGTAAGGGGAGGTTTAGGTTGTATATTAGGGAAAAGTTCTTTCCCTAGAGGGTAATTGGGCACCAGAAAACGAAGCAGTCACAGCACCAAGCCTAAGAGAGTTCAAGAAGTGTTTGGACAGTGCTTACAGGCACAGGGTGTGACTCTTGGGAATGGTTCTGTGTAGGGTTAGGAGCAGCACTCGATGATCCTTCTGGGTCCCTTCCCACTCAGCACATTCTGTGATTCTGTGATCTTGAAACCAGGGCTTGAAAATGAACTTTCGGGGAATATTAAAGCTTAATGTTTCATTGACTAAAGTTTGAATGACTGCATGATGTTACTTAACTGGAAGTGCATTGTTAATTCAGTTACTCAAAATCTGTGTCCTGCTATGCTCCGTATGAGGAAAATTAAATTCTATCATATATGAAAAAATCTTGATTTACTGAGGTATGAGGGTCAAGAAGTACAGTCTAAATGCTGATTAAAGAGGGAACTCCTGCGCTCTGACTGTTGTCTCCTCAGCCCTAATTTCTTCTTAGGTGCCTGGCCCTGCAAAGGTCCCTGCCTACCAGAACCCATGGCTATGCCCCAGTGCGGGTCCCTATTGTCTCTTTTTGCTCACCTGACTTCCTCTATTCCATGTACATCTCAGTTGAGATTGTTTAATCTAATTCTCACTTTTCTTGGGTTGGAGTCTGCTATTTTTGTTTCACTAAAGTAATTTAATGGTTTCATTTTGGTCTAAAATTTCATTGCAAGATTATTCCTGTAGTGAACATTTTGATGTGAGTAAAGTAAAAACGCTTATCCCGTGTGCTCTCTTATTTGTTTAGTATAGGTAAGTACTTATCAATTACAGAGGTCCTACCAGTGCTTTTAAGGATGTAATAACATTACCAAATTAGATGGATATTTTCTGATGTATTTCAGTAGCTTAAAAGATTTTTTTTCTCTTACTCATCTAACTGGAACTAAAAATCACCTGAAGCCAGTAAATTGCTGGAATACTTCCTCTCCTCCAGTTCTTGAATTCTGATGCCTGGAGAGAAAATACGAGGGTTTTCTAACAAAGGGTATTCAAGAAACAGACTTTCCAAAAGGCAAATGAAAACTAGACCACAGTAATAATCATAGTGCTGAAGATCTGTTCAATTTTTTACTATTGCTTTTACTTGGTACCTGCTGTGTTCATACTGTGCTGTTTTGAGAACACATTATTTCCAAGCACTGGTGCAACCCACAGTCAGGTTAACAACACATTGCAGTTACCAGCAACTGTCAATGCTCAGCAGATAGTGTTAATAATCTACAGTTGCCAAGAAGGAGTAACAGTTGAAAACTTGTCTCTGACTAGAAAATCCACAGACCAATTTGTTATGTGTGCTTTATCAAAGTTACTGTTTTCCAGTTTCAGCTGTCTGTGAAATTTTTTAATTCTAATCCACAAAACAAAGAGCATTTTGGGGCTTGCTTTTAATTTGTGTGAGAATAATCTCTTAATTTTTTTGCCTAACACACCTACAGGACATTGCCTCACTCTGCAAAGAGGAAAACAGGAAGGCTGCACTGTCCACAAAGTTATAATGGCCTGGCAGAAAAGTTTAAATAGTTTTAAATCTGATGCATAAGTTGAGAAATTAGACATAGAAGGACATAATTTCATGACTAGTATTAAACCAAGAGTAAGTCTGACTTGCTACTCAAAATGATTTCTTTGAACACCGTTTTTTTGTTTGGTTTTTTTTTTTTTAATTTGGTATGATAGAGAAGTTCAATTCTTACACTGAAAATTTTGCTTAAATGAAAGAGAACAAGCTGTATGGAACCGAGAAAGTGCTGTTGGTCACATTAATGTTTCAAGAGCACAGTATCATCCCAAATTATGTCAGCAAAACATAAAAATATCATTATTAATATTTGTGTTCTACTTGGAAATGGTACCAAAACATT
Organism: Cossypha heuglini; assembly: GCA_027576195.1. NCBI lineage: Eukaryota > Metazoa > Chordata > Aves > Passeriformes > Muscicapidae > Cossypha > Cossypha heuglini. Next base: position 1,533,211 of record JAODKT010001765.1, on the reverse strand, counting down.
TAATGTAATAAGCAGTAATGAATGGACATACACAACATGTTTTGCACTTCATTTTGTAAATTAATTTTCATATGGTAGCTGTTTTTTTTTTTCCAAAAATATGGTGAAGACTGCATTAAAGTAGTACAGAGAGAAGTCACTTGTGTGATGCTCTCTGAAATAAACTGTTTCTGGCTATACTGTATTTTGCATCAACTGTTTTCCTCCATCTCCTGCAAACTAACCAAATAAAGCTGCTTACCCCATATTTTGGCTTATCCTAGAGCTTATTATCCATCTTTTTCAGTCTGTGTCTCCCTCATCTACAGTTTATGAGCACTGAAGATTAATAGAATACTCAGTGTTGGAAAAGGGAAAAGTGTGCAGCATGAGGGCTGAAAACTGTCATTTAAATGAGTTGTTGTCTCTTGGATATGCCTTCTTTCAAGAATAATGAGCTAGCCTGCTCTTTCTTGTATAAGACTGTTTATTATAGAAAGTAAACTGTACTTCAACTCTACTGTTAAAATAATTTTTTTGAGCAATTGCTTTATATCATAAAATGAAAGCAACTAGTGTTTGAAGACTGTTAGGTCTGTTCTGGTGCCCCTACATATCTGCGTACGCCTGTCAAAAGTGAGTTTCAAGTCATATTCCTTAATCAGCCAGTTGTATATATTTAGAAAGGAAGCATTCAAAACTGATCATAGGAGACAATGTCACTACAGCTTCCTGTTTGCATTGTCTATCTATCATCTCTCTGTGCTTAGTTTTTTGGAAGTAGATGTGTCCATTGCATTTGATAGAGATGTTTAACTTTTATGTTTTAAAATTGAATTTAGAATACAGTTTTTACCTGAAATCTCTCCATATTCCAGCAGCAGGCTCTGGGACTAAAACAAAGGATTTCTAATACCAGAGACAGAATGTATTGCCTCCCAGTGTTTAATTTGACTGCCATGTCCTTTGCTAATCTCGCTGCTTTGCAGTTTTTCTAGCTCCTAGTTATATTAGGCCTTGAGATCATGGCAATATTAATCATAGTTTTAAAAAAGACCTGAATACTATACTTATACTGGAATGTAAAGTCAGTTCTCTTAGATATCTTGCCACAAACAAGGTTGACTGAGACAACATTTGTCTTCCATTACACTGATCTGCCTAATCAAACTATTAAGGGTTCATTTTGATAGTGTCATCTTTTCTGAATTCCACCTTTAACCTTGCTGTGTTAAATTTTAAACTTTACTTTCTGAGACTCTGGTCTTGCAAACAGTCTTAGAAGTGTGATCTCATAACACTTCTCCTTCTTTTGTTTTCTGTTAGTTCTCATTGCCTAGTAATCCGTCTCACACAATTCTTCCACTTCCTAGTCTACATATCTCTGCAGGGTCATTCAGTGCTGTGCAGAAAAGAAGTGGAAAAACTTCTGAGTTTGGGAACTGCTCACCTATTATATTACATCCCATGTTAAAAACATCCAGCTCCTGATATCACACCAGCTATAAGATATTAATAAATGTAGCCCATTAATTTGTTTACCCTGGATAATGAGAATGCTTGTTGTCTGAAACAATATGCCATATGCATCCTAAATGTACACCCTGTGACTGAATTAGAAGTGCTAGCTCACAATGGCTCAGAAAGAATATAGACGGGTTACACCCCTAAAGGTAAAAGCATTGTGAAGCAGGTGTTACTTCTACTTATTTTGAACTCAATCAAAGGCATATTAATGTAGTAAAACTATTTTAATTATTGTTTTGCCAGTAATAATTCTAATTGCTCTTAGCCTGTCACAGTTATGATGGCAACTGTGCCCTAGGATAATGGTGCAGGGAACATGGCCACTAGGTCAAAGGAGGTGATTCTCCCCTTCTATTCCATTCTCATCAGACCACATCTAGAGGGCTGCACTTAGCTGAGTCCCCAGGTCAAGAAAGACACTGACCTGTGAGAGTGGATCCAGAGGAGGGCAACAAAAATGGTCAGAGGACTGAAACACCTCTGCAATGAAGGTGTGAGAGCTGAGGCTAGTAAGCCTTGAAAAAAGAAGGCTCCAGGGAAGCCTTTCAATACATAATGGGAGCTTATAAAACAGACAGAGAGAGATTTTTCACCACAGTCTTTAATAACAGACCAAAGGCTTCTTGGACTGGACCATAGGATAGATGTTTTTATTATAAGAGGGTGATACATTTGGACTAGTGATCAGGGATTTGTGCATGCTTGACCACTGGAGGTGTTCAAGGCCAGGTTGGACAAGCTATGAGCAGCCTGACTTAGTGAAAGAGATTCTCGCACATGACTGGGGTGTTGAGAACCCAACAAAACAGCCTATGGCTCTATGAGTCTATGATATATAGTTTAAGTGGAATATACTAGCAAAGACCTCAAAGGGATAGTTACATTTTGAACACAGTTGATCATTAAAAATTCACCGATGACTCCATGTCATTAAAAAAAAAAACAGCCACTGAGGAGCAGGGGGAGAAAATTTTTTTTTTCCTCTGAAAGAACAATACAGAGCAAAATGCTGAAGAAACACAGTAGAGCAGGAGGATAAGGCACCTGCTGCTGTCTTCTAAAATAATGACTCTTTTAGACATTCTGCAGCATGAAGTAGACCAAGCCCTGTCATCTAAGACCATCAAGGACCACATTAGTAAACAAGATGGGTTTAGCTATATGGTGGTATGCAATAGCTGATGTAGAATACGGTTGTTAAGGACTCATTGCTGTGGTGGTCATGACTGATGGGGTACAAGAACAAACTATTAGTACCAAGTATGCTGTTAATGTGATAATCCACCAGAGTTAATTTGGAAACTTAGTTTCAAACACACATAAGCATACTGAATTGAAATTAAAACAATGAATGGTCTTTTCCAAATCATTTGCATATATTTGTGTGAGTTCTGATTTGTGGGATATGATGCTTCAAAACAGCAAAGATAAAGCAAGGTTTTTCATACGAGTAACGTGATTTTCATTAGTATGGAAAAGTTTCAATGACCTACTGATTCTGATCTGATTTTATTGGATTTTTTAACATACTTTTCAGAAACTATTGTGATGTCCACTATTAAATCCATATCATTACATAAATAAGTGACTTTTTCAGGAATTTTGGTTTACATGTTGTTTTCACTTCAAACAAAGATATTTTAAAGTATAAATGTAATAATCTATCTCTTTCACCTATTTTTATTTTGTGGTCAAATAAAAATGATGAAAAAGGAAGAAGTCAGTAGGAAATGCTTCAACAAAACACGAGAATTTTCCTGGGTTCAAGAGTAAAAGTACCAGGAAATACTTTTTTTAGTCTGTGTTTAAAAGAGATATTTACCTAGTCTTCTAAAACCAGATGCAAGTTTTGCAGAATACAGCACCGAGATTCATGCAAATCCAGTTTTCTCATTTTCCCATACAGCTCTTCATAAATAAAACAGATTTTTCAATAATTATTGTCATTAAAGTATTTCAAAAATATGGCCATAATCAAGGAGTTGCAAAAATATATTAAATACAGGAAGATTACATGTTTTTCCACTTGATCTTCAAAATAATGAACAACAGTTGTTAACAGTCCATTGTTTATATTTAGAACTGTCACAAATAGAATTGCAGATTAAGTGCAATGTGGACTATTCCTTCTTTTACAAACAGATAGATTGGGTAATAAAAATTGTCTCTTTAATTATAAACTTTTTTTAAAAATGAATCTCTGTTTTAGTTATTGTCAAGCTGTTGACAGCAGATTCAAACTTCATACAAATCCTAAACATCAATTTAGCCAAATTATAGAACTTAGTATTTGTTTTCCAGTTCCAGCACAATATAGTAGACATTTTTTCTTTATCCCTTTCTTGCACTACTGCTTTCCTTACCCTGTGTTTTCAGTATTTACACTTCAAGAAAAAGCTGCCAAATTGGCATATTCAAATACAAATAAAAATGTGTTTCAACTTAGACACTTTTAGTCCTATCTGCATAATTTTAATGAACTTGAATGTTTTCAGTTACAGGTTTAACTAACTGATTCTTCATTAATAATCTTACTAGTTACCATGATCATACTTCCAAAGTTTTTTAAATTAATGAGATGTTTTGCTTAAAATACTTTCATTTATAAAATGATAAGAAGATCATAAGCAACTGAGTAAGCAGCTATTTTATGCTGGCTACTGTACACCAAGAAAGCTCAGTGAAATGTATATTGTAAGGTATAAAAATGTATATTATAATGTATATTATATAACCTTTGATTTAACTTTTAAGAGTACTGAGACTCATTTTATACTCCACTGATGTGGATAGCAGCGGTTCAGGTGTTGGAAAAAGAAGGTATGAGAATTATTTTCAAGACACTTGTTGCAAATAGTAGTTCAAATTCTGTTATCCGTAGCAGGAAATATTTCCATTTAGTTTTGCCATAGTAAAGCATGAATCTTCAGAAGAGAAGTAGTTAATTAATAAAGTACAAAATTTTCAAACTGTAACCATTGCATATGAGGATTTATAACTTCAACTTCTCAATCAGAAAATAAAATTTCTTCATTTCTAACATGTTTAATGTCTCAAATTCTGTATTAAAAACAAACAAAATCAAAGCAAATAAAAAAACCCCAACCAAACCTATGGGTCAATACCCTCACAGTAATAAAATGATCATTTTTATGTATTATAACATGGCCAAGCTCATAAGAATAAGACAACCTCGGAGCAATTGATGTAAATGTTATACTTCTAAAGAAAAAAAAAAAAAAGGAGAAAGAGAAAGAGAAAGAGAAAGAGAAAGAGAAAGAGAAAGAGAAAGAGAAAGAGAAATAAAGAGAAAAAAGAAGGAAAAGAAGAAAAAAAAAAAGAAAAAAAGGAAAAAAAAAAAGGAAAAGAAGAAAATCTGGGGAAAATAGCTTACTCTTAGGAGTTTAAGAAAATTTTTACCAAATTTCTTCTCTGTGTGAACTCAAAAACAGTCATATCTTCATTATGAAATGCTATGATTTTCTAAACAAAAAAAAGCCTAGTAAAGAATTTATCCAAGCAAAAGATTTCCCTGGAACTTGACATCCATTACATTTAGAAGCACCTCTTGTAGACAAGATCAGACTCTAAATGAGCATTCAAAGTTAACAGTTTGTTTGTAGGCTCCCCATGTTTCTTTTCTTCATAAGGTGCATTATATTCTAAAAGCTGGATTCTCTTATCTGCTTGAAAACTGGAATGTCTATTCAGTCCCTAGGAGCTATGTGACAACATTCAAAGTTGTTTTTAAATCAAGAATGGATTTTTTTCCAAAAGGTTCAACTTTATTATAGAACTAAAAGAGTAATATCTGGTCATCATTTTGAAAGTTTAATAACAGAAAGTCACTATAAAAATTCTCTGTAAGAATCGTTAAAAACCGATATGATCACAGGCAAAGACGCTTTAACTAATTAAAGTTAGAAAGTCGTATGTTTATTCACCGGCAGGCGGCATGGGAGTCACCTCCGAAAGACGTGACCGTCCTGAACAAGCTTCTTTGCCATCTATTTATTTTTTACGATTTTATATACAGTACATATGCATAACCTCAGCACTTCCCATCCCCATTCTATATTAAAATAAGGCTATTAGTCTTTCACCAATTCTTCTCTTGAATTGGGTCGGTGGTCTCGAAATGGGTCAGTGGTCTCAAAGGATGAAGTCAGGAGAGTCTTTATTAGATCTCGGTGGCCCTCTGGCACCATCCAAGGCCCCGTGCTTCGTGATGCAGTCCAGGTGATGGCCATTGTTCTTACTGGTTTCAATTCGATCTTGTAACGGTTCACTTACTCTACGTACGCAAGCTTGTAATAGCAGATAATAAAGCAATTAGCTCTAGCTTAAGCATGTAGTAATCATAGTAATCAAACCTAGCATTTGCCTACCTAACTTACATCTTGGTCACGGAAATTGCTTCTACTCTTACCAAGAAATCTTAACTCTTTAAAATCATAATTCAGAAACTATTTTGCAATTTCTGCTCTCGTTAGAATCCAGTTTGGAATAACCAAAGTAATGCTTATGTACCAGTGTTCCTGGAGTTATACTTTTTTTAGCCTGATCAAAATAACAATCAATATTTAAATATAATTGTCACAAGTAGCTTCAAAAATAAATTGTTTGGGTTGCCATCAAGGATTACTGTTAAAAATGAAGATGTTTGTGCCAGTTAATTATTTGACATTTCCTATTAACAATATTACCCAAAAATCATTTCTCCTGCTCTCAAACCATCCCACTCACCTTCCTCTAACCCTCATGCCAGGCCACACTATTAAAAAGTGAATTTTTACACCATGCAACAGTTCATCTGATACTAAGTGTTGTAGGCAATTCTTAGTGTGGACTGGATCTGAACTGGTAGACCAGTGCAAAAATATTCCTTTTCTTCAAAGACTTACCAATATAAACTCAGTAAGAATTCTTCACATCTTTCCTGATATTGCAGCAAGCTGCTGTCAGCAATGCATTAAGCTTTAGGATCTTTGAAATGCTTGATCCGAATTCAGTAGTACAGTAGAAGCTCCTTTAGAAAAACATGATGGAAAAAATTGAAATTAAAATAAGAGCACAAGATCGAGTAGTCTTCATAACTCAGCAGGCTACAAAAGTGAAAGAAAGTAAATTATTTCAGGGGGTTTTTTTGCATCTTAGAGTACTATACAATAACCAGATGCAGATGCAGGACATGTTTTTGTTTGAATTAATAATATTTTCTTTTACTGCTTCTCCACTTAACTGATACACCACAAAATGTTTTCTGCACCAGAGTGACCTCAAAATGAAATGATATTGAAATAACATAGATCTTCACTTTAGTTATATTTTTAAAATTTAGTTTGATGACCAATGAGACAAAGATGTCTCACAGTGGCTGCTCTTTAACCCAATCTTTACACAGTGAAAAACTACACTAAAGAACTCGATGAACTGAAAATAATTTCTATGAACGTCACTTACAGAAATTAGGTCATGGAATTTGACTGTCCTCTTTACAAAATCCTAGATAGAAAAATATTTAATATAAAATTTCAATCTGGCTTTTGAATGACCTCTTCAAAAATGAGGAAGGTGGTAGAGTTTGGTAGGGAATAAACAAAATAATTCTGTGTGTTTTCAACTACTTGAATGTGTGTGATCTGCGCCTATGTTTGATTTTGAAGATTTAATTTGAATAGTTTGACAGAAAATCTAATTCTAAATAGTTTGATGGTAAGAATTACAATGTAAGATGGTAAGCATGTGGTATTGCAAAGTAAGAGCAAGATTTTAGTTCTTGATTATAGAACTAAATAGAACTTGTACTGGGAAAGATAGGAAAAAGAAATTGTTACCTTCTTGATTTCCCAGCCAAGCCAATTACTTAAAGAAGAGATGGTTTTGGAAAAGTTGAAACTAATTCTGTGCTGTCAGGTAATTGTTCTTCCTTGCTAAAACATCTATTCCTGGATGATTTTATCTGAAGGTAAAATTAGTTTTCCTTATGCTAAATTAAGAATCCCTGTCACTGATTTCCTATTCACTGGGCTGTTACTCTCTAAAGAGTGAGTATTTGCAATGATTTGGTACAAGAAAAAATTTAAATAAGAATACACAGTCTGTGTCCATTGCATGCATTTTACTTCTTAAATTTATTTATGGTGATTTCTTCCAGAAATTACCTTTGATGGAATAACTTGATGGTGTGTTAGCCCTAGCCAAAAACTGTATGATGCAGCTGCTCATTCAGTCCCCCCACACCCTTCTGCAGTAGGATAAGGAGAATCACGAAAAGATAAAATTTGTAGTTTGAGATGACAACACTTTAATAATTGAAGTTAAGTAAAATTATATAATAACAGCTCTTACTTATTGCTGTTTTTATTATTGTTGTCATAATGAAAAGGAGAGAGAGGGAGGAGGAGAGGAATAAACTACAAGATACACAAATGCTGCAAAATAAAATTGCGCATGACCCATGACTCCCCAACCTATCCTCAGGCAGGGGTCAGTGACTGAGCCCATTCCCCCCAATTTGTCTACTGTGCATGACATGCTACTATCTGGAAATTTTCTTTGCCCACTTCATGTCACCTGTTCTGGTTGTGCTCCCTCAAGACTTCTTTTGCATCTCCTTGGTGACAACGCATAGGAGAATGAAAAGCCTTGATTTAGACTCAGCACTACTTAGCAGCCCCTAAAACATCAGAGTATTGTTAACATTATTTTCATATTAAATCCAGCGTATAAATGCAGCACTGTGCCAACTAGTAAAAAGAAAATGATCTCTATTCAGCTGAAACCAGGACATAGTGTGTTAGCGTGCAAGGGACCCTTGGTCTGGAGAATAAAATAAAGAAACTAAAAGTGCACCTTAAAATCACAGAATCATCACTTGAAAAAGTCCTCTAAATTCATTGAGTCCAACAGCTACTGTACCAGAAATGTGGATTCACATTTACTCTGTAACTAATATCTAGGTTTAACTCCATGGATTTCATTAGCTCTCTCTATTAGTTTACAGAATTCAGTGTAGAGATGTTCATAAATTTTACTGTCATGTAGAAGATAAATAGTAGCTAGAAAAAACATGTTTCACTTCCATTGCTCCTGTGCCAGCAAGAGACAGAATCAGTGTGATCACATAAAGTGCCTAGAGACAGCTTTCTCTTTGCCCTGGGACTACTGCAATGTGTACTCTCTTGACAGTGATCCCACTACATACTACACTAAGATTATGGAGGTCACTGGAATTTCTCCCCTAATAATAAAAATATAAATATGGTAAAGGCAAAAGGGCTGGTTGTTTCTCTTGGGATTAAGTATGTCTGCACGTCTCACTCAAGACATAACTGGAGGGCAAAACGAAGAAAATGTCTCTTCTTCTTTTACAGAACTATGGTAAGGTTACTGTGGACTATAAGGAGGAAATGAAGAAAAGTATAAAGCCTGACTTTGTGATTTAAATGTGAATGTAACTAGAGGGTGTGAAGCTGCAAATGCCATTCCTGTCCATAGCTGAAAGAGAAGTACAAAACACTGACATCACAAAATCCCAAAGGGAGAAAATTTTAGGCCCTTAATGCTGTCTACCTTAGCTTTTGTTTTACTACAGAGTAGTCAGTTTATATGTTTGAAAGGCATTACCTTTCTGTGTTCCTCTCTTTGTAGTGTCCCATTTGTAAAAAAGATACCACCCCAAGAATAAGTTTAATTTCTCTTTATTTCTCTATTTCTCTTTCTCTTTTATTTCTCTTAATTTCCGCAATTTCTCCTTCAATGGTCACAATTCATTTGATTACTGGTAAAATTCCCACTCACAGTATGCCAAAGTGGCAGTTTTTTAGAACAGTTACCTTCTTCAGAGAAAGGAGGAGGGACTGGGAAAAAAAAAGGGGTAGGAGGGAGAAAAAGAGAAAACAATCTAGATGCAATTATGAGTGACCTTGCAATAGTGAACAGGCATACTCTACAGAATCAATAGCCAGACAAGTTTCTGTGACAGATCCAATAAAAGGAAAAAGCAAAGGTGTGGGGGAGGAAGCCAAATAGATTAAAAAAGAGAGATAATGGTACTACTACTATGAAGGTGCCAATGTTCTGATAGAAGTTTTGAGGCAGAAATTTGATTCACATGAAAAGTGGCAGCTGTTGTGGCTTTGGCCAATTAAATGATGAAAAATGAAATAATTTAATGCTCTGTCTGGTATATGACAAGGTACTTGAACACCAGGTAGCTAGGTGAAAACAATGGAGTATATAATTTGTTACTGCAGTACCAGAATTTTTCCCTTCTTTTCTTTCTCTCTCACTTCTTTCATTCCGTCTCTTTCTTTCTTTCTTTCTTTCTTTCTTTCTTTCTTTCTTTCTTTCTTTCTTT
>JAODKT010001765.1:1467170-1479297 GCA_027576195.1 Cossypha heuglini | reverse complement strand
TGGGGCTTATTGTTTATTTCTTTGGGGATGTTGGTTTGTTTGGTTGGTTGGTTTTTGGTTTGGTGGGGTTTTGGTTGGCATTTTTTTTGAGGGTGGGAGAGGGGGAATGGGAAAGGTGGTAGTTATTTATTTTCAGAGAAAAGAACGATGATGAAAAATAAAGTTGCCTACTAGAATTGAAACAGGTGCAAATAATTAATGTGACAACCCATAAAGAAAAGAGGGGAGATAAAATTGCAGTCAGCATACATGTTATGAAGGGATGAAAATGGAAGAAGGAGAGGAAGGAGGGGTATGGACAGTTACAGACACAATTGTAACAATATAGAAAAATATAGGGAGAAAATGAGGCTGTTACTCCCTGAATGGAACATGGTCATGCCAAACTTTCCACACATGCTAAAGGGGCCTAAATGGATGGTGGAGTGGAGACATCATGGCCAGCTTCTGTTAAAACCATTGCAAGAGGGGGAACATGGTGATACCTTGTAAGTGATAAGCCACATAGCAGCTGTCAACAGAGGGAGAAAAAAGATTTCTTGCCGTTTAACCAGGAACCATGCCAAGATCACAGATGCTCACCTTCATTCCCAAAGGTTATTTCCAGTGTAATACTGACACTACCGATCTCCAAGGTACAACTACCCCCCACTGAACATGAAGTATTGTTAGAATCATTCAAACTCCACTTAAACATAAAAATGAATAGAAAAGTAAATTAAAAATGTAGAGAAAACTCCATTGTAACTTCTGGATCAGTTAACAGGCTGAACCTGTCTTCTCCCCCATAGTGACAATTATTGGGTAAGAACCATACTCTGTGCATGATGAACAATCATTTTGAGATAGCTTTTGTTAGGGCTTAGGCCTTGTAAGTATATTGCTTTGAGCACGTTTTTGCAACCAGATACTATGACTGGCAATTTTTGAACCTTAACCTGTCACAATTTTCTGTTCTATTAATAAGGAGTGCTATTCCATAAGCTTTTTACACATCAGTCCTTCCAGGCCAGTAACAGTTGCTGGCAGTTGGTAATAGTTGATTGTTGCAGTCTGGAAAGCGAACTCTCTCATGTTCTTAGTGTGTGTCAGATATTTCCTGAGGCACTGAAAATTAAACGTGTGGAAAATTAAAGGGGTTTTTCTGTTTGCATGTGACCCCAAAAGTGCTAGTCAAACTGCCCTCAAATCCAGCAGACTGTTCAGTGAAAGGTCCCCATAATGGAACACTGACAGGTTGGTTGGGCACAAAGGTCTCAATTAACCTGGGGCATTGATAGACTAATCAAAGACAAAGGGTTTGGCAAAATCTCCCTTTTCATGTGATAGACAATTGATGTAGTCAGCAGGCTTGCCATGGATAGATTGCTGCAGAAGCATAAATGTGCCCTTCCAAGCTTGGAAAGAGTGGGTTCCAAAAGTTTTGGAAGGATGAAGAGAAAATAGTGGAATGCATTGAAAAATGTTAGACTGAGCAAAACTCAAAAGGGGTGTGTGGGACACATTTTCTTTGTAGGTATTTGCTGCTGCATGTTGAAAAAACAGATGCATACACAGGTATACCTGTATGTTTGCATACTAGCTGCCTTGCCTCAAGAAGTTTGAAATTATTTCTCAAGTACTGAAATCTATCTGATTTTTTTTTTTTAACCTTGCTATTACTCTTTTAATTTTTGTCCTTGCAATGTTTCTGTTTAGGTAAGTATCATTTGAGTCTGTATGCACAGGTATATTAACTTCAGAAGTCAAATTTTGTCCTCAAGATCTTGTAATGTGTGATCTTTATCTCAATTTCTGCTTCTTGCTCACAATTCATGCACTATATTACAGTCTATTCCTCTCCTCTCTGTTCTGTTTCTTCTGTTAAACTGCTTCCCATATTTGAACAAGTTTCCACCCTGTAAACCAGGAACAATCAATGGTTTGCTTCAACAATCACTGTAGTTATCACCTTTGCAGTCTGTTAACATGTCAGTTGAGTCTCCATAGTGATTAGATCGAAGATACAGAGGTATACATGTGTGCCCACATATTTCTTTCTGATTTAAGAATCACACTGAAGAAGTGCATCTGTTTGAGGATGACACATACTCTCAAAATACCTGATATACACTGAAAGTCGAGAGCATTAAACTTCTCTGTCAAAAGAAATCAAACAATGATCATGTCTTATGCTCCTTCTCTGTATTCTCTACCTCAATAAATGCAAAAAAGAAAAAAAAAAGATCCAGAGGAAACAAAGAGTGAGTTATTTAGTGTTTCTCATGCCTATCCACTCATTCTTCTCAACAGCTTTGCACTTTTTTCTAAAAATGGGGTATTTTTCCTCAAAATCAAAATATTAAAGGTAGTCTCACCTTCTCTGTCCTCTCTTTTAAAAATAAAATAGCAAGAAAGTTTGTGGATGAATGGATAGAATATAAATGATTCATTAAAAGTCATAAACACACAACATGTGATTCAAGAGACATTACACAAGAATCTATATAATTTAGCATAATGTGATCACCTGAATATAAATAATGCCTCCAAGACTGAGAGGAGACAGAAACAAAGGGGACAGCTACATTCAACTACATCTAATAAGAGGAAATATTAGAAAATTATAACAAAGGCTATTTTGTCTCTGGTCCTTGGAATCGTGGTTATAGATTGTTTTAATATAATTTAAAGTAAAATATGATATATAATTTCTGTTAACAGATATTAAATTAGCTTTTCTTCAAATATCTAGGTTGTTAGATCCTGTGTTTATAGTGCCTAATAGTGTGCCTCACTCTTCTGAGTCTCCTTCTGACTAAAGGAGTCATAAATTATTACTGATGCAGGTGTGTTTACTTACAGTAAACCTAATGTCTTCAAAGTGCTACACTGCAATTTAGTATTCTTACAAAAGAAGCCATTTGGAGATTTACAATCTCTTTTTTACCAGCTTCTGTCTGCAATACTTGAGATGATATTCTGCACATAAGAAAATTTTGTGGGCTTTAGCATCTCATAGGAAATATTTAGATTTTAAATCAGTAAAGTTATTTAAGTCCCGTGTGTCCTCGAGAGACAAAATAACACTCATCTTTGAAGTGACTGGGAATACTTTCATGCTTAAAAATATACTGAAGTGCTTTCCTATCCAAGAATCCTGAATTGTAGCCTTTCTGCGGAAGAGAACAAACCTTTAAATTGCTGTCAGAGAAAGTCTGGATTTCTATCAGACCTTTTATTGATACTGCATTCAAAATAAATCCCGTGACTGATTTGGAATATAAAATCTTGCAATTAAACAACATTTTACAACAGAAAAATCACATAAATCAGAGCTCTCATTTACAGAATCACAGAATCAGCTAGGTTGGAAAAGACCTTTGAGACCATCAAGTCAAACCTATGATGGATTGCCACCTATTGACTACACCACAGCACTAAAGTGCCACATACAAAATGTTCTTAAACACCTCCTGGGACCACCTTTCAATTCCCAATCACTCTTTGTATGAAAAATTTCTTCCTAATGTTCAGCCTAAACTTTCTCTGGTGCAGCTTAAAATTGTGTCCTCTTATCCTGTGACTACTGGCTGCCTGTGAGAAGAGATTGACCGTCCCACAGCTTCACCCTCGTTCCAGGCAGCTGTAGAGAGTGACAATGTCACCCCTGAGCCTCCTGCTCTCCAGGCTGAACAACCCCAGCTCCCTCAGCCGCTCCTCACAGGACTTGAACTCCAGCCTTGTTGCCCTTCTTTGGACATGTTTGAGCATCTCAAGATCCTTCCCAAGTTGGGGAGCCCAGAATTGGATGCTGTACTCAAGCTGTGATGTTGTGACCTATCCTTGCCAAGTACTGTCCTGGTCCTGCCAGCCACACTATTCCTGACAGAGGCAAGGAAAAATGTTACAAATGTTTACTCTATTACACGTACATTAGGACCGCAAATGCTTGTTCAGACACATAACTTTCATTAAAAAAAAAAATTGTAATCAATTGAAAACTCTAGATATTTCATACCAATAATTTTCTTTTATTTCAAGCTACATTTAATTTTTAAAGAACTGTTTCTAAATGTGCATCCAAAAGAGACTTACTTAGTTTCAGATCAAACTAAATATTCCATTTCATCCCTGATAATTTTGAACTGAAACTGTTTTCTATAGCCCTGTGTAGAAAGAACTCTCATGATGTCTCACTGTCAGAGATAGAAAGAATTGATGTCTCAAGACATTTTGGGATGCATGTGTGTGGGGGAGAAGAGCAGGTAAGGCCTTGCCTGGCAAGACAGTGAACTGCCCCTCATGCCCCCCAGCCCTAGAGCCTGTATCCCAGCCCTGCAGTGCCTGCCCATTATTGGCACACTGCAGGCAGGGTTCTACTCTCCTCTACACAGCTTCTGAGTGGCCAAATGACTGCAAGTCCCACCTGGGGGGAGGGCCATGAAGGCTGAGGGGTATTTAAGGACAAGCAGGAGACTGTTGCACTTTCCTTGACCCTACATTCCTCTTGGAGTTTCTGTATGAACATCACTGGAACCCAGAAGTTGGCAGCTATATGTGTGGTTTTTTGTATCTTGTCTGTCTTTCTCTCTTTCTTTTCCTTTTAATTCCTTTTTCTTGGAATATTTTGGGTAACTTAACATGGGTTTGAGTAACTTAAAATGAGTTAAAGTTTGGTAAGTTAAATGACCCAAGTTAATGCTAATGCTGTGAAAATCACTGTCTCTTGATTGGATGTTGTACTAAACGTTTTGCCAAAGTTCCCTGATTTTCTATTGTTTGCCAGTAAAGTTGGTTTGATCTCTTCCGCATATCTTGTCAATATTTCTCCCATGTGTCCAATTTAGAGTCCATAAACCACCATAAACCCTTTCAAAATTCCTACCAAGCAAGTTATGGCCTTACACTCACTTTTTTTAAGATCTTAGGCCTTTCTTTTACATTTTGCACAAATTTACTTTAATATAATTTTGAGCAGTACCAGGCAGAGCACAATGAATCATCTAGTACAGGGATTAAATAAACTTTTGCTTTTAGTTGACATAGTTTTTGCTTATTTGGGTAGATTATTGTCTGTTCTGGGCACTTTCTCAACCATAGCCTTGTGATCAATGGGCTCAAAAACTAAAAGTCTGCTTGACTTTTTTTTCTGTTCCAAAAGACAATTTGACTTAACAAATAGATCAGTTTGCTGAAGAAAGCCTGAAGCATTTGCTGATACATAGGCATATAGAAGATAACAGCAAATGCAGTACTTAAAAGCATTGACAAGTTGGCCTAGGTTCGTGGGAGCCACTGAGAAGGTAAGGTCAAAGCCCTGTGTGAAGAGGCCAAGACACCAGGGCTTGCTCAAGTAGGAGAAGAAGTGTCTTTAGGAGCATCCCTGGCACTGACCAGAAGAGATGGGAGGAGATGGAGTAGACAAAGTTCTTCACAGCAATGCATGGTTGCCATGAACTTATGCCAGAGGGCAAGATGTAGTGGCACAAGTTGAAACATGGACTTCTTAAGGTGGGGATGACAAGAGGCCTTTCCCCAAAGCAGACAGTCCAGAGGTGAAGCCAGAGCCCAGGGACATTAGCCCATGTTTTACCTGGGTAGTCTCACATCTTGACTGGGTTAAGTCTGAGCAGCGCCATCTAAACTTGTACTTGAGCCTGCCCTGGGCACAGTCTGGGGCTGGAGACCTCTCCAGGTCCCTGCCAGACTGAATTGTCATGTGATCCTGTGGTAATTGCGTTATTTGCTAAAATTTTGGGTATAAATCATATATCATTTAGTCTAATGGATTTAAAGTTTGGGTAATCTGTGCACTAATAGATGAAAAATTCACTTTTAAATGTTTTTTAAGTTTTACTCTCAGCACATCACAGACAACAATGTGTTTGATAAACTCAGGGAGTTGGATAAACTGGCTGTGATTCTGTGAAGAGTCATGGGGAAAAAAATTGTCAAAACCAAGTCTACTTCTGCACAACCTCAATCTTCTGTTGTGGAAGGCTTCTTCCCAGATGGAACTCAAAAGTTTAATGAGAAGGCAGTGTTATTGCTTCACTTGAATAAAATCAGCTACCCTATAAATATAATGAGCAGGATGAAATATAAAGGTTTTGCTTGTTTGCTTTATTTTGTTTTCCTTTTGTGCATCTTGTTCACATCTAACAGCATGGTTCATGGAACAGTTACAGAAATATTTTAATTTACGTGTTCTTTGTGTAACAGAATCATAGCTTTGAGTTGTTTGGTTTGGAAAGGATCTGTTAAGATCATCTAGTTCCAATCCCTCTGCCCTGGATCATTCAATAGATGAGGTTTCTTAAAGACCTAATCAACTCGATCTTGAACACTTTCCATGAAGCAGCATCAACATCTCTGAGAACTGATGCAGTGTTTCAACACCCTTATAATAATAAAAAAAAATCTCTTTAGGTCCAGTCTAAGGCTACTATCTTTCAATCTTAGTTGCCCGTTCTCTGGTCAGTACAGCCCCTGGTCTCTCTCTGTCTTCCTTAAAATCTCCCTTTATATATTGAAAGGCTGCAATAACGTGTCCGTGAAGCCTTCTCTTCTCCAGCCTGAACAACCCCAACTCCCTCAGTCTTTTTTCACACTAGAGGTGTTCCAATGCTCTGATCAGTTTTACAGCCTTTTTTGGACCTACACTGAAAGGTCCCCATCTCTCTGGGGATGAGAATTCCAGCACTGGACACAGCACTCCACATGAGGGCTCAGTAGAGCAGAACAGAGGGGCAGAATCACCTCCCCCAATCTGTTGACTACAGTTTTTCTGGGATAGAATAATTTTTCTGGGCTGCAATAACGCATTGCCAACTTATGCCAGATTTTGCATCCACTCATATGCCCAAGCCCTTCTCCTCAAGGCTGTTCTGAACCCATTAACTTTTCATACAGCAGATTCAGAGGTGATGCTGACTTCTTACGAGTAGAGTTACACGCTGATGTCTGAAAATGTTTTTTTTCTTTTAGTACGAGGTTCTTCTGACTGTGACCACATAGATATCTTTCCCTTCTTTACAGTATCTGCCATACTTTCACAATTATGTATCTCAAATTGTATTCCCATTGTAATATGAGTATTATTTTGTAACGTCTTCATTTGTTTTCAGTTTAATTTAAGATCATTGAGCTTACTTTCCAATTTGGCAGGACCATCAGTTGTTTGTATAATTAATTAAGCCTTTTGGTTTTTTTTTTTTTAACTGAAACCAAACAGATCTTACTGAATTAAATAGCCACTCAATCACAGAGCAAATTCTTCCTGAAATTAAAATCCTGTTCTGCAAAGACAAACAAATCTTCAGCTGTTTCCTTCGATTGCTCTTATGTCTGTCCCTGCCACTCTTAAAACATGAAAACTGGAATTTCTTCTTCACAAATCAGTGATTTTTTTGGGTTTTTTAGATAAACACCTTTCAAATTGAAACACTCCTGTCTGGCACTAACAGATTAAATGCTATATGACAGAGAAAGCATCTCAGAGATTGCTGCTATATTTCTGAACTATTCTGTAGGAGTAAATCAACTGAGACAAGTACTGGTATAATGTGTGGAAGGAAAAGGGAACATATCTGTACATTTGTTTTGCTGTCTGGTTATAGACATTAAATTTATAATCAGGAAAAGGAATGGTCAGTGTACATAATGTACATTACTTTGAATAATACTCAAGAGTTGTTCTTCTTTTATCATGAGATGTACAAGTGAAATTTGCAATTTACTTACCTATAAAATTTTCAGAATTATTTTAAGCTAGAAGCCATTCTTCCTTTCTTATTTTGGTTTTTGCTATAGTGCAGAAGCATTATTGTAGGCAGAAGTCAATCATTTTGAAAATTGAGAAGAGTGCATTGTTAGTGGGGTAGGTGGGGAAAATGTACTATAGGTTCATAGGACATGCCAAAACAAGGATGCATTGATTTCAGTGGTCCCACCATTCCTTCAACTCATTGACTTCAATTGGAGTTTTCCTTTACTAAGGATTTTGTGATCAGATACTTCATTTGAGCAAAATGGATCCATTTTTCAAATTGTCACTGTGTGCTTGGGAAGGTCAAAGCTGTATCTTTTGTAAGCTAAACTAAAGAAGATGAGCTGTGGGGAAGAAAGTGACAATGAGAGCAAGACAGATGAGAAGGGAGGTAGAAAGGATGTGCCTACTTCCTTTTCCTTTGAGTTCCTGGGAGGATGTTATCAGGGATCTACTTGGTTTGTTTTCACACACTACTACTCCTGATATTTAATGTTTTTGAGACAGTAGAACAAGATAATGGTTTTCTTTTGCTGCTTCACCAGCTTTAGCAATCATTTTTCTGTTAATGATTAATTGTTAATCTTAAGCCTGAAAGTGGTCTAAGAATGTTCCAAAATCATTACCTTAAGCTCACAACTTTTGAAGAGTTCTGACACCTGTGTTTCTGATAGGGATTGTCAAATCTGGCATGCTGACAGTGCCAAGTCCTCCACAGCTCTGTGCTCACCTGGCTGAAGGAGAAAGCTGGTGAGGCTGAACATGTAGTACCAGTAATGCACACACAAGCATATACACTGTGTATATCTGCACATAAACAGAGCAAACTGCACTGAACCACACAGGCAGAACCACAGCACTATCAGACACAGATAGGACTTTCAGCCTTATCCTTGCCACTGGTACAGTGACCTTTCCCACTGATGCAAAGGAACATGCATGCACATGTGTGTAAGTGTGAATCTCCCAGCAGATCAGCTTAGACACAGAGTCTCCAGTGACTTTCCCTGGATCCTTCTGTCTCTCTCTCACACCCATGCATACACACACACTCATACACCTGTACACCAGCACAGCAGCCACCAGGTCCCTCAGCGATGTTCATGACAGTCCCTTCAGTCCTAGGCTTGGACCCTTGGTCCCCTCAGGAGCCAAGCTACCCGTGTGCTTCACCTTCAGAGGCATCCACAGCCTGGCCCCACGTTGCACATTTGCTGGTGATCGCACACAGGCACTGAGTGACTACAGGGCTGACACATGGACCCTGACCCACAATCCCCTCCCACAGCAGTATGGAGCAGCTTCCTTGTCCAGAAAAGAGGAGAGAGAAGATAGGGTGGATCATGTGAGCAAGGTGCTGAGCACAGCCCCATGAGTACACTGGCCAGCTCCTTCTTACATGTCTCTGGCCCTCTGTACACCCACTCAGTTTTCCCATGCTTGCTCCTCCTCAAACTGCCGTGACTCCCACCTCTCCTGCTTCTGGTGCATCCCCTTCACGTCTCACAGTGAAACCTGTGCTACTCCCTGCACCCCATGAAGTGTCCCACACCCTCAGGCAGTGACCCCTTAGTTTGTGGGGAGACCTGGAGAGATCCCAGAGGCTCATAGTGATGAATGTACCCCAGCCCAGGGGGCTGGAGGCTGACTGGGACACCCTGGGAATGAGCCAGGTGGGTGCTGGGGTGCAGCTTGGGGTGCAGGGAGTAGCACAGTAGCCCAGTGGTGCCTCAAACATCCTTCATGGGGGTTATTGAGGATGTTTTTCTCTGGTCCTCTGTGCTTTTGTGTGGAAATGAGTTTTATCATCACATATCCTTAAGTTCTCTGCATTTTATGTTACCATGAGAGAGGTTGAGGATGGAAAAAATCTGCTTTAAACTGCTACAAAGGAGACAACTTTGCTTCAGATTACTTGGTATTACTTTATTCACCCATTAAACTCACACTGGGATCATTTATAACATGGCTATCATCAGATCCTTTAGGAAATTATTTTTCTGTCTTTTAATTTCACCACATCCATTATTTTATTACTATAATTTTTACTGTATATATTTTATGTTTCTTTGTTTTTTCATTGTACTTTTCTTGCACCATCCCTCAAAAGATCTCTCATAAACTCTTTTCTTTTTTAGCTCCCCACTTAACCAAATTTTGTTAGTTTACTTTAAGAGCAGCAATTCACAAAATTTAATCACTGCTATTTATACTGACGTTATAACAACAAAAAGTGCAGTATTTTATACAGGATTTTTGACTTTTTATGAAAAAAGTGCTACTGAATGGATAAGATTAATTCACTTTGGCTTCCTTGGGGAAAAAAAAAGGAGTTTTTTTCTGGTTGTACATGCTAAAGTGAAAACAACTTTGATATAAAATATTTTTCTTGGACCTAAATGTAAAAATATTGTACTTGTAAAATAGTCCCATTTTCACATTGTGCTCTTTCTTCAGAAAATCTCTACTTTGACTTCATTTACCAAGATTTGTGGTTCTGTGTACAGTGCCCTCTTGATAAAAGGCAGCTATTCACCATGGGTCTGAGCTTTAAGGTACTCTGTGTCACTTTCTTGAACACTAAGCATGCATTTCCTATTTGCTAAATATGGATAATTGTACCCTTCAAGTAATCCACCAGATCACAACACCTTCCTCAGCAATTATAGGGGCATATATTAGTAAAAGAGCAAATGAAGTTGACTGCACATTTCTCTATGTAAGTGACAGATATAGACATGTCAGAATCAGTGAGTTACCAGCGGACTCTTTTTGATTTGTTGTAGTTGTTATACTCTAAATTTTTCCCAGCTGCAATTTACAGCATGCATAAATGAAGCTGGAGGACATTTCTCTGTTTACCTTATTGGGGAATCACTGGCATTCTAAAAAGAGCCTATCTGAGTCTCCGCCTTATTGTGGAGATTAAATCAGGAAGTCCTAACCTCATTATACCAATACAGAAGATATGCATACATAAATATAATGTTATATAAAAATGTGTATTACTTACCCACAGCAGGTTAAAATATTCAGCTGCTGAGTAGACAAATCTTTCTTCGAGATTAACTAGATTTTATTGTTTGCCTCCAGATCCTCTTGTTAATCTGTGGAATATATTGCTCTTAATTTTACGTATGATCAGCAGACAGCTAGAATATTAATGAGCTATTTCAGGAAGTTATTGTTTCTAGGTTTAGTGTAAAGAAAGGTGACCTGTTGACAAATTTTCATGACAGTTATTCAAGACAAAAATAGACCCTTCTAGTTTTTGAAGATTCACTTGAATCTTTTTGTCAAAGCGTCATATAGTTCTTTGGCTTTTCTTTCCATATTTACATACCTTCTCTGTAAATGAGAGATAAGAAGGGTGATACTGATATGGAAAAGGCTGAGTTATTCAGTGAGCTCTTCATCTCCACTGGCAGTCCGGATCCCCACTTGTCTCAAGTTTCTGATCCTCTGGTTGGGGATTGGATGAGTGAATTCCCTTCCACTACAACCAAAGAACAGGTTTGAGACCACTTGATGAAGCTAAATAGCCACTGTCATGGTTTGACAACTCGCCAAACACCAGGCATCCACAAAACCTCTTGTTCACCCTTCCCCGCCACAGCTGGGCAGAGGAGAGTAAAAAAAACCAAAACATAAAAACAAAGGGTTAGGTTCATGAGCTGAGATAGGGAATGGGAGAAAAACACTCCAAGGACAAAACAGGCTCAACTTAAAGGTACAAAGTGCATTTATTACTAACAGAGTCAGAGGAGGATAATGAGGAGTAAAATAAGCCCTTGAAAACACATTTGCTTCCCCCAACCCCTCCCTTCTTCCCACAGACAGTGCAGGGAGAGAGGGCATGGGGGTTTTGATCAGTTCATCAAGATCTTCCACTCTTCCAGGAGAGGAGTCCATCCTGTGTGAGACCATGGGGTCCCTCCCATGGGAGACAGCTCTCCATTAACTTCTCCAGTGTGGGTCCAATCTCACAAGCAGCAGCCCTACCAAAGCTGCTGCAATGTGAGTCTCTCCCACGGGCACACAGTCCTCCCAAAACTGCTGCAGCATGGGTCACTCTTCCACAGGGTGCAGTCCTCCAAGGACAGGCTGCTCCTGGAAGCAGGGCCCACTCTCTGCCCCAGGTCTCCCACAGGATCACAACCACCTCCAGGCATCCACCTGCTTCAGCATGGGCACCTTCCATGGGCTGTGGGTAGATCTCTGTATTTCCCATGGATTCCCATGGGCTGTGGGTGGATCTCTGTATTCCCCATGGATCCCCATGGGCTGTGGGTGGGTCTCTGCATCCCCATGGATCCCCATGAGCTGTGGGTGGATCTCTGCATCCCCCATGGATCCCCATGGGCTGTGGGTGGATCT
>JAODKT010001765.1:1418996-1452281 GCA_027576195.1 Cossypha heuglini | reverse complement strand
TTCCCGTCCCTTCCCTTCCCTTCCCTTCCCTTCCCTTCCCTTCCCTTCCCTTCCCGAACCTTCCCTGAACCTTCCCTGAACCTTCCCTTCCCTTCCCTGAACCTTCCCTTCCCTGAACCTTCCCTGAACCTTCCCTGAACCTTCCCGAACCTTCCCTGAACCTTCCCTGAAACTTCCCTTCTCTTCCCTGAAACTTCCCTGAAACTTCCCTTCCCTGAAACTTCCCATTGTTCAAATACAAAGAACCAGAGGTCCCAAAGAGAGTTGCATCCTGACTTTGCCCACTAGAGGAGGGCTGCGGACTCTGAGGTCTGTGCAGAAAGGTACATCAAAGATTGGAACAGAAAGGATCTGAAGCCCTCAGGTATTACCTGTCTAATCAAAGAGCAGTTTCTTTAAGTGTCTGACCTTCTGAGAAGACTAAATTGTAGTCTTTGGTCAAAAGCACTCTGCAAAAATGCTAAGCCAAGAAGTCAGATGGTCTGTTATGTGAGACAGAAATCAATGATAGAAAATAGCCTAAATATATTATAGCTAGTCTTAAGGATACTAAACTACTGGCTACACTTAGTTTTTCCATGGTTTTAATTATTTTTTCTGTACTTCCAAGATCAGTAGTTTTGCTAATCCATGTGAACTTGACCATATGTTCTTAAAACTGTTGATTAGCCTACTCAGGGATCTACTGTGATTTTGTATATTGCATAATATTTTTGTGAGAATTTTCAGTTATGTAGACCAGAAGTAATCCTGCAAGAACCTGTTAATTTTTATTGTATAATAGAATAAAGTTAATAAATATAATACAGCATGATTGCAGAATCTTGCATTTTGCAACTCTTTAGTAACTGAGACATAAAACATAGATAATTGTGAATCTGTCAGCAAACAGGATTTTTCTTTGAGGAGAAACAGGTGAATCTTTTTTTTTGTTACTTTTTTTTATGGAGATGTTTTTATTTTTTTAACTGCTTGCAAGTCACTCTCTGTTTGGGGATTATGTCACATGGTGAGAACGGAGATGCACCAAGTGAAAGTGTCAGAGAATATTTGCCTTTGGACATCTTTGGTACACAGGTTCCCAGTCAGCTCTCTTTTTGGTCCTAGTTGTCATTTAAATGAAGGGTCTACTAGTCAGTCTCAAGGGGTCAACAAATGATGGTAGGATAATATAAATGCAGAATTGAATTTACTTTTTTTCCTTTCTTTTTGAAATCTGTGGTAAAAGCCAGAGGAATTTTGACAAAACACTGAGGGGATGAAATTCCAAGGGGTGGTTAATGTCTCGGGACACAGAAGATGTGATTGAAACCTTAAACTTGACTGCCTACCTCTGGTAAGTTATGATGGAGACACTAGGGATGAAGATTTAAGGAGCTAGTGAAAGAGCATGCTTTATTTAACTGAATACAGGGGCTGTGGGATCTACCAGAATATTAAATTAAGTGCTTGGAAGCTGATGTACAGGGAAGCAGTAGTGTAATACTCTGACCATTGGACAAAGGCCAGCAACAAAATGAAAGTTTTCTAACTCTCTGGTCTAGGGAAGAGAATCAAATACACTGTAAACCATTTGAAGGTATGAGGGAATATAAAAGAATGTAAGTCTAGGAGAAGAGGAAGAAATAAGTGTAACCAAGACCTAAGGGCTAAAGTAGAAATGAAAGGGAAGATAGAAGTCATACCATTGGAAGGAAGAACAAGGAGGTGCAAGAGCACTTAAAAAATTATGTATGTCAAAATCAGACCTTATGTGATCAGGAAAGTGGATTTAATAACAGAAACACGTGCTGTTTGCTAGTCAGTACGGTATGAGCAGATGTCAGAAAAGTTTTCCAATTATTTATTTTTATTGTCTTTATAACATCACAAATTCCACCATCATACTCTCATTTGAATACATGTACCTTGAATACTACAGAATGGAGAAATAACTCAGTATAAAGGCAAACCTCAGAATAATTTCAAGGAGCATTATTTATTCATGATTTGTGCAGAAAAATTAATAATACCATGTCATCATACACCTCTATGTTTTGTCCAAATCTTGCATATCATGAGCCAGTCTAATCCTCCTTGTCCTAAAAATGGTGTAGTAAAACCAAAAAAGTTGTTCAGAGACAGAATGACAAACTAAGGTAGAATTTTTCTTTTTTTATTCTGGGAAAGAAGTAATTACACAGTTTTAGTATGACAAAAATGTGTCAAATTTTTACTTGAGAAGATGATGCATGAAAGACAGTTTGTTCTTCTTATTGATGAGATTAACATTTTACTGAGAACAGAAAAATCACTAAAATATATGTGTATATGTATATATATGTGAAGAGTATAGGCAACAAAAGAATAAAAAGAAAACAATCAGGGAAACTATTGAGTAACTGGAATCAAATCAAAACAGCATAAGACATAGAGCCAGAAGAGATGGCACAGTTTTGTATGAAAACAGGGGGTGTCTGAAAAAGAGGACTGCATTTTTGTTTTTCTTTCCTTTTTATTTTAACCCATGGATGATTTAGCTTTAAGCCGCTTGGGATCAAAAGTATAACAAAGAGTAGTGCTAATGTAATTTACTATTTAGAAAATTGGAGCGTATTTTATCCATCATAACTCTAAACTGGTATTATAAATCTCTTAGTTGCATTCATTAAGACCTTACACCTGAAAATGATTTGTATTAATCTGTGAATGAGCACAAGTGCTCATTTTGGTTAGTGCAGTTTGGTACTCTCACCTGGAAGATTATCTGAATAATGCATCCTTGGAAAAAAAATCCCTAACAGTCCTGTAATTACATCTCCAATCTTTCAGGGTCTTCCAAGTCCGCTGAAAACGCTGGTTTTCAGGCAGAGTTGCAGTTTTCAAAGTCTGTGTTTTGATCCTTTTGCTTCAAGGACAATCTTCAAAAAACTGCTTACAGTTTTTTTATGTCCTTGTATGTCCGTATCTTGTATGTCAGTATTGTGAATGTACAGACCTACAAGTATTCATATTTAATCTTAAATCAGAGCATTCCAATGATAAAATCTTGGATAAAAAGAAATTTCTAAGAAGTGTAGACTTCTGAATATCTTTGCAGAAGAAGGTGTTTCTCTAAGATGTGCTTTCAAGCAAAAAAAATTGTCATCATATGTGTTGAATATACTGAAACGCACAAATCTGTTGAAGTGATTCATTATAATGGGAAGAAGAATTTCTTGAGCTTTCCTGAAGGATGACTCTTCATGGAAGATATATTATCTGACTGTCTTTGTGTCATTTCTAATCCTAGGAGCCAATAATAAATTTACCATAGCAGAATTTAAAAGCATCAGCCACCAAATGCTATGTTTTTGCCAAGAAGTTTAGGGAATGTTATCAACCATAGTACCTCTCCTACTATTCCTCTGCAACTTCTCCCAGGAACTGCACATTAACCTGATCATTCTTCGTGGTATACTTGTATCCATGAAGCTTCAGAAGCTATTGACAACTTCAACGACATGTTTAAAGATCTAAAAAGTTAATATGCTGATTTAGACGAATCCCTTTTCTATGTAATTCTGTGTATGGAAGTAAAAGTGCAGCCCTTGTGTTTAGCATGTGTATTGCAGGGAGTTAGTAAAAAGACAGTGGGTTTATTAAATACTTCTGTCTTTCCCTTCTGCCTGCATATAAAACTTTCTGGATTCTGCTCCATGTTCTCTAAAATACTTTCCCAAGGCATCCTTCTTCTGAATAAGCCACATAGCCAGTTTTATACATATATATATAATTTCAGGTATAAAAATGGAAAGAGAAAGGCAAAACAACAAAAATATTTTTATGGCAAACCATGTCCTTCCTACCTTGTCTTCTTCTTGTTTTTGACATTGACTTTCACATTATTTTTTTTCCTTTTTCAAAATAAAAGTAAGACAAGAACTTTGACTAGCATAGCTCCTGATGATTCGGACTTCAGTGGAACTATGTAGGTTCACACTCATCTCCTGATCGACTTCTATCTGTTTTGTGCATTGTTACAGGAAGTCTGCTTTGAACAATTCGAACTATCCTGGGCAGAAACACTGCCATACTCACTATGATGAAATGATGACACAGATACCTAAGTAATTTAACTGAATATAGGCTGCAGCTTTTATTTACAAGCATGGAAGTGCATCACACAGCAGCTAGGCTAGGGTCATGCTGTTCATTGTGTTTAGCACATCACTTCCACTCTGTAAATATATCTTAAAATATTTTCTCAGCCTAAATAAAAGGTACGGAAGGTAAAACAAATTGCTCCTTGAGTGGATTGCACAGATTCTTATCCTCATTTTTCAGCATTCAAATTTCACCAACCTGTCCAGGATATTTTTGTCGTTACGATCGTCATATGCTTGGAGTACAGCAGTTTGCTTGTAGATGTGCTCACATTTCATCTTGCTCCTTCAGTAGCTTGAAAATGTTCAAAGGATTATATAGGTGCTTTACTTAGGTTTGGGCCAGTAGCCATGAAGATGGAAAGTGCGTTAGAATACAGAAGGAAGATCTCACAACGTCTTTTACAACTGTTTGGGCATTTAGGGAGAGAGTGTCAAAAGCATCAACTAATTAGCAGGACTAACAGGTCTGTTGTAAGTCCTCTTTATCTTTGCTTAAGGAAAAGGTGCATGATGCAGCTTGGCACAGCTCTCTGAAAGCTTAAAAACACTACACAAAAGGCTTACATACCATTTGATAATTAAAAGACTAGCATTGACATATGGGCTAGAAATAAAAGAGGGGCTTAAGGAGAGTTAATTAGTGAGAGGGTGGTCAATTAATTTAAAAGCAACTCTCTGGGGTTTTGATTTTTTTTTTCCTCTTCTTTTGGTGGTTCTTCTTTCTTCAGAGAAGGGATAAAAATTTGCACTTTTGTAATGTGTTACACTTGTTAGGTGATTCAGCAGAGGCTATAATCAAAAATTGTAATAAATTTTGGTGATCATAAGACTGAAAGTGATACTCAACTGCAACATGGTAATTACCTTTACTACGGCACACAATTGTGACTCATAATTTTAATCTTATACCATTCTGTCCTTAACTTCTATAGTTTGTGGGGATTTTTAGTAAAGGTCAAGCCTATGAACATTGGAGTAGTCAATTTCTTGTATTTGGGTGATAATGCATATGTGCACACAAATGAAGTTGGAAGATTTTGAGGAGGATCAGTGGTCAAGGTACTGCAACTGTAATACACCTTTTGGATTCCTCTTTAATCTTCTTGGAAGAAAAACTTAAAAAAATCAAGAAACTAGGAAAAATCTTTTTGATTCTGAAGTTTGAAATAAGTGCTGCAATCTTCTTAATTTTTCTTTCCTTCAGAGTAGTTTTAATATCCTTTTTCAATAATTTTTAATTTTTTTTTTTATATTAGTGCTCTTGTTATGGGCTCAAAAGCACAGTGAAAACTTGGCCTTGCTTTCAGGATTCAAGAATTTCTTCCATTTATTGACTCACCCTGAGATGATGTTGTAGAGCCTGAGCTACTGTAGAACCTGAATGCATCAACACAGGGTTTTCTCCATGGTTTTTCAGATACATTATTATGGCATGGCATAACTTATAGGGCCTGAAAAATGCAGAGCATCTGTTCCCCTCAGGACTGGGTTGTCACACGCAGTATGGAATTACTTTTTTCATGAGAGGTTTAGCTACACGTAGAGAGTTAACATTTCTCACTTCTTTTATGTGGGCTTCTGGGTTTTACAGTGCCATATGTGAAATTGCTGTTAAAGATTTCATTGAAGAATTGATACAGTGATGGCAGTCACAGTCCATACTACAATCATCCTATCATTCTGTGTAATGTGAAAGAAATCTAAGGCCTGTCCCTAGTACTTAAAATGTAACATTGGTCTTATTTAATGTAATATTTTTCACTATTTTTGAAGAGCCTAAGATAAATGAGTACTATTTCTTTCTCCATGCACATTAGGCAAAACCATCTGGTAAGTACTATGTATATAAAGGCCAAGAAGAATCTTTTGCAACAGTGTATGCATACATATATGTGTAATGTCTTTTAAATGAAACAAGAACAAAATTACTTCACCTAGTCTCCTATCTTATCTGTACATGACCTGAAATGGCTGCTGACCTATGCAAATAGATCTTATGAAATGCCACAGTATTTACATAACTCGGTGGAATTCACTTGTTAGAAAATACATTCTTCTCAGTGTGCATTTTAAATTATGTCAATTTATAGGATTTTTGCAGAAGTTGATGCAAAAGACAGCAAGAGGATACAGATATTTCTGTAAATTTTTTGCGCCTTCCATTACTACGTAAAGAAATTCTTCCGGTGATATGAAATTAATTAAATTTTACTTACCAGGAAGCCCAGATTCTTCATGAACCTTTACACAGGTTGAGAGAAAGTTTACCAGGATAGAATAACAGAAAAAACAAATACTCATTGACATTAAAAGTGAATTGCAAGGCAGAAGAATACACCCAGAACCTTGGCTAGATTTTATGCTACTCTTTCATTAAAAAAAAAAACAAAAAAACCAAAAAAAACCAGCATCCTCATGAGGGGAAGCAGAGGTGCGAGTACCAAACTTGTCACTCTCATGACTCAAGGAAATAGCATGAAGCTGGGTCAGGGCAGCTGCTTTGCATACCAGACAAAGGTTCTTCACCCAGAGAGTGGTTGGGCAGTGGAACAACTTCCCCAGGGGAGTAGTCACAGCACCAGCCTGACAGAGTTCAAGAAGTGTTTGGACAATACTCCAGGCAGAGGATGTGACTCTTGGAGAGTCAATGATCCTTCCATATTCTGTGATTCCATTATATATTCTTTCTTTGATTTCTAAATCTTCTTTTCAACCATCGTATCCTTTGTTGTTGACCAATTAATGTGAATATTTTTTCTGTAATGCAACAAATTGGGAAGATTTTTTATAAAATTGAAGCCATTTGTTGGAAACTGAATTTAGTACATTTTGATCTGCTTTTGACTTTTTTTTTTATTAGATTTAGCACATTTTGATCTCCTTTGGACATTTTTTATTACTAAACAGCTAAAAGCATGAGTCTTATTGCTTGGAACTACTTACATAGCACTACTGTATTCACTACTGTATTTTCACTCTTAACATTATGTTTTTGAGGAGAAGAGGTGAGATTAAATTACTAATAACTTGAAGTTTGTGATACTTCTCATTCCCTGAGAATCTGTTCAGCCTCAGCAGCCTTTCTGCTGGTAATCGACCAGGATCTTTAAAAATAAGGTAGAGTTTTTACTCTTAACTTACATGAATAATTTAACAAATTCTGAGCATGATGTAATTTTTATTTATTGACCAATTTGTGAACTTTTACTTTCGTCAGTTAAGAGGCCTAATTTAAAAAAAAAAAAAACATATTGAAGTATTTTAACCTTTCTAAAACTGATTTAAGCTATTTGGAAACAGAAATACTGCTTCTAGTTTGTTACATAACAAAACCTGTTGGTGCAAAATTTGATAAAATTGTTGTTCTATTCAGACTTACCAATAAAATTTGAAATCTGTAACATTTTTTTTCCATCAGCTGCTTCATTACATATGTCAGACCCCTGTTCACTCTGTTGTAGCTGGAGGGAAAGAAAGTCAATATTCCATATTTTGATCTCCAAACATCCAGCACCTCTATGTTTACTTACAGATCATAGTAATACTTCAGAACACCATGGGATGGGAAGAGACAGTGGGAATAAGATTGAGATTCTTCCATACTGGAAGGCTGTAGAAAAACTTCATAAACATCTATTCCTAAGAAAGATATTGCACAGGTTTGGGACTTAGGAAGGAAAATACTTTCATCATAACATAGGATGTTCATGTCATGATTTGGAAGTTGTCTCCTAACTACTGAAATGGAAGGAATTATATCAGTTTGCTTCAGCTATTGCCATCTGCAGAGGAAATAAAAATTATGTGTCTGGAAAACTGAAATAATGTTTTGAGAAATATTTTTAAACTTTGAAGGGTGGTCTATTTGGCAAACTTATGGAAACATTTGATTTAATCCTTAAGGCCCATAACATTCAAAGTAATACATCATTTTTCATGCTAGTTTCATTTACATAAAAGAATTAGAGTAAAAATGGACACAAGCATTTCAATTAAGCCAGTCACCAATTTTTGTTGGAAACATGTATTTTAAAAAAGACCAGACAATTCTATTAATAATATAAATTTATTTTATTCCTGTTGTTCTGGATCAGACAATTCTTTTTACTACAAATCAAAGTTTGTCTTATGTAATGAAACATAAAAAAGTAGAACATGTTCTACTTCTGTAGAGGCGGGTAAATACGTAGAGAAAATTTCATGCATAAAAAATAATTTGCACTGATGTAATAAAAGTAATTCTACTCAAATTCACTGTTCATGTTTCCCCATTGTTTTATATACTTTCACAGATAGTAGAAAGAATAAAAGACTGTTTTAGGAAACTACCAAAAGCCTTCTAATTATATTTGTAACATTTTGGGTTGTAACAGTGTCTCTGTTTCTTATAACTTAGCCACATAATCAAGACTCAATTGCGGAAAAGAAGAAAAAATGTACGGAAGAGAACTTATGTGTGTATTAAAAAAGGAAAAAAATAAATCAAATAATGAAGATGTTTAAAAGAAAAAAAAAACACCTAGTCATTCTACATTTTCTTCTGTTGAAAATACAATTTTTTCTGTTTCATTTCTTATCTTATAATTGAGTAAAATAATTAAGGCATTATATGACCTTTTACATAAAAGTGGGAGAAAGGATCAAACCATATGAAAATTCATTTGAGGCTTAGAGGGAGTTAAAATAAAACCAAACTAAACAAACCAAAATAATCTAAGCTTCCATGAATTCTTGTATTCCATGGCTAACAAATTCTCTGGTAATAGCAGATCTCACAGGAAGTGTAAGAAGAACACTGAAATAAATACTGAATTTCAGGTGGTTTTAACTTCTGAGAAGAAGTTAAAGAAGTTTTTCTCATGAAAAACTTTTAGGTAGAAAGAAACATACATTTTAAAATATTGCATAAATGTTGGTAGAGGATTTGGGACAATACTTAGGTCTCTCCAAATCATATCAGAAAAGTTACGCCTCTCACATAAGCAGACACACTAACCTTTAAAAAAAAAAGAACAACTAGTCATTTTGACAGCATTTCAGGGTACCATGCTACCGTGGGGCTGTTGGTAAAAAGTATGTTTCCAAGATTACATGAGTATCTAGTGCTTTTAGCACTACTGTTCTGGAAAAGTTCAGGATATGCCTGTTTCATGCAGAGAATTCTGTGGAGTCCTTGACCACCAAATACTGGACTACTTAGTTCTGCCTTTATTCAAACTGAAAATGTGGCTCCTGCTGATAGGCTCTGACTTTATCTAGGTCTTGTTAATTTGGTAGTAGAACCAGAAAGCACTGCTCTGATTTGCCCCCGTAGACAGGACCAGGTATCTGTGGCTATTGGTAGGCAGATTTTCCATGAAAGCTTGTGCATTTCAGTGCCTCTCCACTGCTCTGTGTCTCTGTATCCCCACTGAAACCAATTAGGAATCCTGTTGTGTGAAGCACCATACAACCATGTCAAAATATAAAGGAATACTGGAGATGATAGATAAATGAGAAGGCACTACCGTTCAGTTTTAAAATGCATTTTAAACACAGAAAGATTAAAGACCTCATGTAGACAAGGCTGGGAGTCTGTATTAGTGCTAGTCCTTAGCTTCTCTAGAAATCACCAGGACCAGGACAGGTGTGGGACAACCCTCATAACCTGTAAATGTCTCCCCCGACTCCAGCCAACATCTGGAGTCCAGCAGTCTTTGACATCAAGAAACACTGAGTTCTTTGTTTTCATAAGTGGGTATTTGTACCAGAAAAGGCCAATGAATCCATGTTTCCTCCACACACTACTAAGTGCAGCAGAAGCATTGCCACCTTAAACCTAGTGGGCTTTCTCACAGGACTGAAACTTGCCTCTCTCTGCAAAGCAAAGATCCAGTAAGATTTGATTTGATAATTTCATTCAATCTTATTACCTTCAAAGCTGTTGAAAATTTTTTATTTTATAATCAGAGTCAAGGTGAATTCCATGGAGTTTTGAGGGATTTTTAGACCAGAGGAGGGGTAAAGTATTTTGTATGCAGTATCTGGTATATTTTTGTTCTTGAGACAGAGAACTTTCCTTTTTTTTATTTTTCTTTTTAGACTTTTTTCCCCATAGTGCACTTATTCCACAGAGTACACTCACTTACTAATATGCTTCTTTAGCACTACTTGAAAATACTACAATATCAACATGAATAAACAGTATTTTTTTTTTCCATGAAGAAATAGAATGAAAAATACGAGTCATTTGTGAAGATCACCTGTCTGCTTAGGGGAAGTATTCAGTAGCAACTCTAGGAATCACTATTAAAATCATACCCTGAGTAATTTTTAAATAGGAGTAACCAATTCCCCCTTTCATCAGAGATAATTTTTCCCTAATAATCTGGAGCATCTCCTGCTACTTTGACATTACTGGCATCTTAAATCCTGTTTCTTTTAGCAAATTTTAGGTATACCTAAGCCATTAAGGGGTCATTAATCTCACATCAGAGAAAAATGCTCAAACTTCAATGCATCTTTAGAAAAAAATATTCTCTTGGGTTCCAGAGAGAGATCTGAGGTCAGGGTTTCTTTTGTATTAGTAGATCAATAATAAAGATAATAGTACAATGCCACTGACTTTTGTCATGTCTAACTTTGAAGTACTAGATTATTGCTCAACAACAGCCAGAAATATTTCATCCCTTTGTGATTGCTTTACTAATTTTTCACAATCTACAGCACTATCTTCTTCAAATACAAATAAAGTTTGGAAGCAAAAAGGTAAATAAAAGTGACACAATTACATAAAGTATGAGCCACAATAAGTATCAATTACCCTCCTAACCGAATACATTACAGAAAAGTACAATTACCTTTCTATTATTGTATGAAAAATGTTCCAGGATTTATCAAAAGTAGTTTCCAACCCTGCAGAGGGTACTTGACTGATTTATCTTTACTTTTTTAATGAAACAGCTTCTTTTTCTTAATATTGAAAAAAAATACTATAATAATTTAAAAGATTTGAAGTGAATTAGATCCATCATGTTGAAATATTACACTGTAAGAAAACTGCAGTAACATGGAGTAAAAAGATCACTGAGGAAGCACGGTAGTGAATTTTGAAATTGAATGTGTGTTGTATTTATAATGTCTTTCAACTCATGTAGCTTCCAAAAAGTCAGGTTAGAGATTTGGATCATTATACACGCATGACATTTATTTGAAAAAGATAGAGAGGAAGGCTTGTTAATCTAAATTTTTCCAAGAGCTACCAATAGTAATGGAAAGGTTGTTTGGCCACACCTGATGAAAAGAGCATGAAAGAAGTCAGTGAACGCTAGACCAACTTAAGAGAGTTTATTAGCTAAATTTATTTTATTCTTTTAAAATATTGCAGGAAAAAAGCATGAGTTGTGCCTTCCTCGGAATTTTGAGAAAATCACTAGCAATAAAATTATTACTGAATCAGGATTCTTGTGCATACAATTATGAATTTTTGAAGGCTTGGCTTCTCATTAATTTTCTTGTACTAATACAAAATAAATATTTAGCCACAATGATTTTGCTCAGCCCAAAAATGTGGATTCTCTAGTTGTGGCAGGAAAACTCTAGATTGCAACCCTGCATAAGCTTCACAGAGGAATTTGCTCTATTTTATATATAATGGAACCAGAGAACTGCAGAACCAAAGAATCATGGAATCATTATTACTGGAAAGGACCTCCATCTAACTTTTGACCTAACACAACCACGCCAGCTTATCCACAGCATTAAAGTGCACATACAGTCATTTCTTGAACACTTCTGGACATGATATCTTTCACCACCTCACTGGGCAGTCTGTTCCAACGTCTGAAAACCTGTTCAGTGAAAAAAATTCTTTCTGATGTCCAGTCTGAACCTCCCCTGGCTCTTTGTGGTCCAACATCCACCTGGCTACACTCTCTTTTCGGGCACTTGTAGGGAGCAACAAGAGACTTCTTTTCTCCAGGCTAAACACTCCCAGCTCCCTCAGCTGCCCCTCACAGGGCTTGTGCACCAGAGCCTTCACCAGCTCCACTGCCCTCCTCTGGACACACCTCAGCATCTCAATGCCCTTCTTGGACTGAGGGGCCCAGAACTGAGCACAGGATTTGAGGTGTGCCCTCGCCAGTGCTGAGTACAGGGGAACAATCCCTGACCTGCTCCTGCTGGCCACACTGTTTTTGATACAGGCCAGGATGCCATTGCCAGGCACATCCAGGCTCATGTTCAGCTGTGGACAACCAGCACCTCCAGGCCATTTTCAGCTCAACCATTTTCCAGCCACTTGGCCTCAAGTCTGTAACACTGCCTGGGTTTTGTGCCCAAGGTGTAGGACCCAGTACTTTACCGTGTTGTACATCATCCCATTGGCCTTGGGCCATTCACACAGCCTGTTCAGATCCTTCTGCAGTTTTGTCTCCCACCCAACTTAGTGCCATCTTCAGATTTACTGAGGGTGCACTCGATCCCCTTACCCAGGTCATCAGTAAAGTTACTGAACAGGACTGGCGCCCAGTACTGAAACTTGAACCCCAAGACTCATAGAATCAAAAGTCAAGAATCATAGAATCAACTTACAGAATCAGAGACTCAGAGAATTATAAAATTATCTGTGTTTGACGGAGCTTTTAAAGGTCATCTAGTCCAACACCCCTGCGATGAGACTAGATCAGGTTGCTCAGAGCCCTGTTCAACCTGAACTTGAGTGTTTCCAGGGATGGTGCATTCACCACCTCTGTGAAACCTGTACCAGTGTTTCATCACATTCATAAAAAAAATTGTCTTCTTTGTATCTAGTCTGAATCTACATGGGTTTAGTTTAAAATTGTTACCTTTTGATCTGTTGATATAGGTCCTAGTAAAAACTCTGCTCTCTCTTTTTTTTATAGTGTTCTACATAGTGACAGTGCATGCCTTTACTCCAGGTTGAACAACTCTTAGCCCTGGACAGGTGTTCTATCCCTTTGATATTTTTTGCGGATCTCTTCTGGACCTACTTCAACATTTTTTCCTGTCCTGAGGATTACAAAGCTGGAGCATGACCATTCACCAGAGCAGAGCAGAGGGGCAGAATCCCCTCCCTCCCCTGCTGCCCACACTGCTCTGGATGCAGCCCAGGACATGTTTGGCTTTCTGGGCTGTGAGTGCCCATGGCTGGGTCATGTCCAGCCTCTCATCCCCCAGCACCTCCAAGCCCTTCTCAGCAGGGCTGCTCTGAGCTGTTCATCCCCCAGTCTGTGCTGGTACCAGGGACTGCCCCGACCCAGGTGCAGCCCCTTACACTTGATCTTATGAGATTCTCATGGGCTCACTTCTCAAGTTTGTTCAGATCCCTTTGAGCAGTATCCCATCCCTCAGGCATCCCTGATGCACTGCTCAGCTTGGTGTCATCTATAAATACTATAATTAACAACAGGCAAGAGACATTTTCCTTTTAAAGGTCACAAGATATACCAGTTAGAGGCAAGCTTTTGACCTTTACTCAGGAAGTTTCCAAGAGACCTCGAGCTGAACTAGATGGAGGATAACAAAAAGCTAGAACTGAAAGGAAGAGACGATAATGTTGTTACAGCAAACTCAATTGCTGATCTGTTAGAGATTAAAATTATCAATATATCTTGCAGGAAAAATATACAAAATTAAGTCTTGAACCCACAGGCATACACAAAAGTCAACATGCCTGGGAAACTTTAAAACACTATCAAGCATCCCAAGAGTACACTGATCAGGTGTATTGGTGGAAAAGCTCTTGGAAAAATGTCATTGTGGGTCATGCATGGGCAAAATACTATAGCAGAGCAGAAAAAACTCTGCCCTTTTAAACAAACAAATCCAAGCTAACAGCACTTAAATGATATCTGACTTTTAGTAAGTATAATTTATCACAAATAGACAAAACCAACAAAATAATAGAATGTGAAAGTAGAAGTAAAATTTGGAACATATTGAAATGGAAGCAAAAAACATAGAAAAAGAATGTTTCCATGGCCAGGAGAATTTGGAAACTGAAGTCTCATCAATATGTCTAGTTAATTGTGATGCTAGTATGCTTAAAAATAATAATTAAAAAAAATTAAAACTCCCTCTTGCTTTGTTAACTGAAATCACTTTGTAACTGAAAATACTTTGTAACCAGAAGTATTATTAATTGCACAGAAGTACTTTTATGCATGCTTCCCACTGACACTTCCTTTGTCAGTCCGTCAACAATGGTAACTCTCCCTCACACAAAATGCACTCCCAGATTTCAAATATTTACTCTATGCCTGGCCAGAGTGACCCTGAATGACTTTAGAAGAAAAAATAGTTTATGGAGAACAGAATTTTCATTTCTCCTGATGGTAAATCTGTTTGTAATTTACTTTAAAATTCATTTTAAAAGATTTATAATTTCATATCTATGTGATGCTGCGATATTTTTTAATGATAGAATGAATATTAAATACATGGTCTTAGTTTATCTGCATCATCATTTTTGCAGCTTTGGAGAACAGTTATTACACATCTTACTATGAAATGGCAAGCTTACAAAAATTACATACCATAAGAAAATTCAAAATTCTTACAAAGCCTTGTAAATCAAATATGATTTGAAGACCTGTCCTAATTGTTGAAATAGAGATTTGGGATTTGGATATTTCTTTTTAGCAGAGTAACTTCCACTATCATCCTTATGACTCATCCTCAAAAAATAAGTACATGGAGTTTCCTAAGAAGCTTGTCCATGCCCACCTTTGGAAAGGAACATATGAAGAAGGAGTATCTATCCAGTAACAGGCTACCACTATGGAAAAAAAGGCTTGATGGGATGGTGAATTAAGAAACAGTGATATAAAGCAAAGGCAGATGAAGGATCTAGGAACTCATTTTGGTATTTTTTTGGAGTTCTGGGTTTTAAATTTCCTTTGAAGGAACATAATTTGAGTGAAGAGTGAAATTCACTGATGTGGTTTCTTAACACTTATATGCTTATGATATTCCTCTTTGCCTGAACTTAGAGAAAGAAATAATATTTTCAAAGGGAAGGATTAAATTAAATTTTTATGTTTTTAATAATGGCTTTTTTTAATAAGGTGAAGAATTACAAAAACAAGCAAAGATATGCAGAGGAAAGAAAAAGCAAAGTTAGTTAGTTAGTTAAGGGAAAAAAAATCTGACAAAATCTGTGGCTTAACGCCGGCCAGCAGCTAAGCCCAACACAGCTGTTCATTCACCCACAGTGGGATAGAGAAGAAAATCACAAAGTTGGATGTAAGAAAATATGAGTTAAGATAAACAATTAAATAGGCAAAGGGAAATGTGTGAGCAAACAAAAAACAACGTGTAACAACACATAACTTGGATAGACAGGTTTTCAATGCAGGAGTGCCAGGCTTCATCACATGTAAAAGTTACATAGAAAGACAAATGCCATAGCTGCAAATGTCCCTCCCTCCATTCTTTTTCACCCAGTTTTATTGCTGAGGATGATGTCGTATGGTATGGAATATCCTCGTAGTCAGCTGGGGTCAGGTATTCTCTGTCACATCTCAGTTTCTTGTGCATCCCCTCCCTCCTTGATGATGGGATGGTTTGAGGAGTAAAAAAGTGCTTGATGATTTGTCATTGCTGCTCAGCAGTAACAGTCTCAGTATACTAGCTGGTGAACAATACACTCTATTCACTATAGCATATTTTTGTCCTCTGTTTCTTTCAGAACTAGCGTTTTACTGTCTCTCTCTACACTGTGACCCAGCAATGTCACCTTCTGGTCTTCAATTTTTTATTAAATTTGTTTATGTTTTCTGAAGTTTGACACAGAAAACATGCAAGCACATCCAAAACATCTTAATTGTTTCTTAAAACTTTCAAAATGTTTACTTTTTTGAGGCTTTTTTATTTGTTTGCCAAATACACAAACCTGTATCTATGTGGGAAACCTGTCTTTCAAGACACATCCCTTGTCCATGAAAGTCTCTAAACAGTAAACATCCCAAACGATGCTTTAAAGTGAGTTCATGAGAACAAGAATGCTTTCATTAGTTTGGTTTACTCTTGGCACATCTCTACGGGAACAAAGAACACATTTTTGTCATATACTCTTCCATGCCTAGAATGTTTTAACTTGAAGATTAATGCCTTAGATTTTCCATTTTCACTTTTTTCCCATCTAATCCATTTTCACTTGCACCCCACCTCCTTTAAATTTGTTTTAGAATCAGTACAGGAATTAGTATCAGTATTCCAGTCACTATATTTCTTCTTTGCAATATAGAATACAAGCCATGTAAATCTGTTTATTCTTCAAGTCAGTGAGAATCAGCTTCCACTCATCTATTCTGATATCTGAAAATTGTTGTTCTAAAGTTCATCCGGGACATGCTTTAACTCCAACTTCTGATATTTGGATTCTAGAGACTCTACTTGGTAATGATTGCATATAACATTGAAGCAATACTCAAAAAC
This sequence comes from Cossypha heuglini, assembly GCA_027576195.1. Classification (NCBI taxonomy): domain Eukaryota; kingdom Metazoa; phylum Chordata; class Aves; order Passeriformes; family Muscicapidae; genus Cossypha; species Cossypha heuglini. The sequence continues at coordinate 1,435,716 of JAODKT010001765.1, read as the reverse complement.
CTTCACATACATGATCACTTGTGATGTAACACAACTCTGAGACCAGGTCTACACTTGTGAAGTGATTACTTCATCAGTCACAAGGTTCATAGGGAACAATAGGTTCTGTTTACTTTTATCTGTATTTCCACATTTTGACAAATTAAATAAAATCTTGTTCAAGTTATCTCTCAACTTTCAAACTTTGCAAGATCAGAAAGTTCTACTGGTGCCATCAGAATACATGGAGTACCGATTACAAAAGAAATATGTAGTGGTTTACTTGTAAATACAGTGACTTGAGGTTTTTTGAGGTTGTTGTTTTTGAGGTTTTGGGTCACTTTTCATTTTTAAGAGGACTATAGTTTTAAGCAGATACTTCTATAAGATATAGTGAAACATAAAAAAAAATAAAAAATTGGTACGAATTCAGAGCAACATTTTGGCTCCCCTCTCAGTTTTTTAAACTTTTTTTTCCATCAGTAGCTAGCGTGCTTCGAGGCTCTTCTGCCTCTGAATCTTCCAACACTAATAAACATTTCGGAACCTCGGATGCTGAGAACCTCCCTTGCCTCCTTTACCCAATCCTAGACTTGGGCTGAAGAGCTACTGAAGAGCTACTAGCTCTAGAGGTTCTGCCACCAGGAAATCTTACCCTGGGGCAGTTCCCCACACCTGGCACAGCACTGGTGTGCCTCTAAAGAGCTGGCTTGGGCTCTGGTGGACCATGTCAGAACCGCATGCTAGCCATGCTTCACCCATCCTCTCTGCAAGTAGAACATATATTATTTCTGGTGAAAGAACATAACACATACATAAGAGAAATGGATTCATCAGCTTCAAATTCAGTAGCTGCAGCAGTCTGATGTGAGCATCTCTTGTTTAACTTGACAGACCTTTGAGTTCATGCTTACTTTCTAGTAGTACATGCCTAGATTCTCTCCTGTGCAAAGAAAGCTATCTCTTTAAAAGTTCAGGAAGGTAGAAATTGGTCATTTTAGGAAAAATAATTTGAGTCAGAATACATTTCTTTTCACTCCTATACATGGTATATTTTGCTTTCTCTTGCCATGAGATTGAAAGAGATTCTCCTTTGTTTTCGGAAAATTTTTTGTTGTTTGAGGCAGACATTCTATGATGCTTTATTCTTTATTTTTTTAAAGTGGCATCCAGTATTATCTTTGCTTTGAAGTCTTATGTAGTTGCTGAACAAGAAGTATTAGAAACTTGTAAACACAAATCTCCTAATCCGTTAAGAGTTTAGTGGAGATGACAAAACATTTTCTTCTTTTTGTGAGTGATGGTTCCATGCCCTTTTCCAGTAGCACCAAGTCAGAATGGCATATTTTTTCATTTTAAAGTCACAACATTTACTAGAAATAATAAAATCCTTAACTTATATTTACACTAAAGTAGCAAGACAATTATAATCTAACTGTCAAAGAAATGCTACACTCAATACTGAAAATTCAATCCAAGTATATTTTGTGTTGACTAGAGTCAAACACAACAGAGCTAAAATCAGAAAAGGAATGAATACACCTAACATTAACTTAACTAAGATCTGCAGTGTCAATTTTGCTACATTAGGGAAATGCATAAATTATATATATGTGGTTACATTTTTTCATGTTTCTTGAAGTGTTTTATATTTGTACAATAAAATGCCTTTAAGTACCGTGTGCTTACGTAGCATATATAGATGAGAAGTAACTTTTGTATAACTTCTGTGTACATATGTTAGGGTTTTAAAAGAGCCCTTTCCAGAGTGTACTTTCATGGAAGCATGTTTCCTTTCTTTAGGTTTCTGGCAATTGGAAAATAGGTGCAAAAATCTTTTAGGCAATTTTATTTTCAAATATTTGTCTTTAATATTTTGTTTTCTTTCAGGCTATACAAGGAAGAGTGTGATGATTTTTATTTCCAGTAATGTGACCGCAGAGAAAGTAGTTCAAAGATCAGAAAATATATTTCAGAAAAAAAGAAATGTGTGTTGAAATATGTTTACACATGAGATACATTTTTTATAAGATACAGATGATGTTTTTATAAAGTTTTTTCCAAACTTTGTATTAGTATATTTTCAGCATATCAGTACAGGAAATTAAAAGGCAAATTCTGTTTTTAATATTTGACTTGATGTAATCTTTTAAAATGTATTCTCTGCAAGGTAAAAAAAGATATCTTCTTGGCACCAAGAAGGTATTATGGGTGAGGACAGTACTGATAATTTAAAAGAAAACTGTAATTACTGGTTTTGGTTATTAACTCATAATAAGCAGCCCAAATAAACTCAAATTAATGAATGAAAAGTTCCTTATTTCTGAAACAGACTGAGAGATTTGACCTACTATCCTTTGTCATAAAATCAGATAGTTGGCTTTTCTTGAGATTATATAATCTGGAATGAATGAACAAGTCTTTCATGCAGATAAGGGGAAATTGAGGAGGAAATAAGGAAAAAGCTGAGGATGAGGATAGAGTATGTAATTTCCCAATTTTAACCACGAAATTAAGGTTAGGGTAGGATTGCTTGCAGATTCTCCCATAAGTAGAGATGCAGATGAGACTTGCTTGCAGATCCTTTCATAAAGTGAGTACCCTGTTAAGGCTTTTGCCTCTCCTGGAACACCTGGACAATTAAATGGAATTTTGAGTCCTGTTGTCTCCCCGCTAACTCTGCCAGTTATCATCTACTCTCTCTTACTCTGCTCTGTCATCACTTTTATTACTGTTTTTAAGTACTTACTCTGAGCACACTCAGCAGAAGCCCTACAGCCCCAAGGAGAATGAAGCAACTGCAAGCTGAGTCCGTGCCCTGAAATAGGAAGCAGTGGTATACTCAGAAAGAATACGTGTTTTCTGCTTAAGTAAGCACTCTGACAGGTAGCATTTTAAAAACTCCACCAAAAAGAATGGGTTTTTAAAAAACTATTGGCATTCTTGAAGACCAAATTTTATAAGAATAGTACCATTTCCTAAATTTTAAATAAATTCTTGTAGATGACTTAATTAGTAGTATCCAGTAAAACATCCAGTAGAGAAGATAATTACTTGATTGTCAAATGGAATAACAACAGTTTTCCCTGCAGTGAAATCTCTACCACTGTAATTAGGTTATGTCATACTTTACCCTGAAGGGAATATTAAAAATACAAGACAAGCTAGTTTCATCCACTGTATTTTTTTCTATTTATAGTTTAGTGCTAAATTGCTGCCTTCATGATGCAGCAAAGACATCAATAACGAAATAACCACTCTTCTGTTGCTCAATTAAGTTTGCTACATGGATATTAATGTAAATATGGATCTTCTAAGAGAATTCTGTTGACTAATCATTTGTAGTATAATAATAAAAAATATGCATATGAAGAGTTTTAAGAGAAAAAATAACACAGTAGGAATAGATAGAAGGATAAAAAAAAGCAGCAACAAATATATCTGCAAGGATTATACATATAATGACACACTGAGTGAATTGTGACTCATATTTTCTATTTTTATTTTGTATTTCTCTTCTCTCTGAAAAACAAAACAACAGCCAAAAACCCAAGAAAAATCTTTAAAAATTACAAAAATTACTGATGAATTTGATATAATATGAATTGCCTCTCCCTATGACTTTCTTTGCAAAAAAAAAGATACAGAATTGTTTGTTTAAATTTTGTTTGTGTTCATTTTTATAGATTAAGAAATATGTTATTCGCAGGTGTGAATACTGTTCTGTTTTCCATGCGTATTTGATAAGCATGAAAACCGGTTGTTTTATAAGTAATGTAAAAACCATATTGTACTGCTAAGTGAATCACTTAATGGAGAAAAATACTCCAGAACAAAATTGCTTTTTAAAGTCTTTAGTGAATTAGATGAGTCTTAAAATGCTTGATGTTTATAAAATGGAAAAGAAAGTAGCTTCATTTTTCCCCTGAAGTAAAAGTAGGAGTTAAGGACGCTTCTGGTTTAAGATTTTAATTTTCTCTTGAGAAGGTGAGATCACTTTATGAAATAAATTATAAAAATCACAAACACAGACATGGTTAGGAGAAGAAAATGTGGAAAGGGACTTCAGTTATATTTGCGTTCTGTTTTATTTTTTTATTAATGTGGAGTTTTTGTGACACATAAACAAAACCCCTCCCCAGTTTCAGATGTCTTCAATACCAAACTGAGAAGGAATTAATAGGGATATGGACTTTTTATGTGAACATTAGTCCTTGTATTGAGGCACTTTAACTAGAAAAAAAAACCCAAAAAACACTTCTAAAGCATTTATTGTTTAAGGTCACCATATTAAAAAGAACATCGTGATCTTTGAAAAAATAGGAAAATTGATAATGCATATGACTAGCTTAGAAGCTGCTTCATCTTTTAAGAGAAATCAACTAAAGACAATGACAGCTAGAAATGCAGTATAAGGACTTATTTGAAATCTGAAAAAAAATCAGCATTCTTTTTTATATATTTCTATTGGATAATTAGAAAGGTTTAAGTGGGAAGACATCCCCATCTTAAATGTACTCTGAAACAGAGACTTAATTTCTTCTGTAATATTACAAAAAATTACATGGAATTTCTGATTAAAGGACTGACATCAAGAAACTTCTGTGTGCTGAAAACAAGAATTGTACTGTTGTTACTTCTTATATTTCTCTCGGCATTGCTATACTTCTCAGAGCTGTTGAAAAATCAGTCCTTGCATGAGTGTCAAGTCCATGGAGTGAGGAGTTTTTGTAGAATTATGTTTCACTTTAATAGAACGGTTTTGTAAGTAAGTGTCACCTTTCTAAGTACCTAAAATCCATTGAACAATTGAGTTGGGTTTTTTGGGCTCTGTTTGTTTGTTTGTTTGCTTGCTTGGTTTTGGGTTTGTTTCATTGTGTTTGTTTGTTTGTTTGCTTTGTACTGGTTTTGGTTTTTTTTCAGTTATGGGGACACAAGTAATTATCTCTTCTTAGTTATCATACAATGATAGAGTATTTTGGGTCAGAAGAGACCTTAGACCAGTTTCAGCCCTCATGCCATAGGCAAGAATACTTTTCACTAGAACTGGTCGTTCAAAGCCCCATCCAACCCAGCCTTGAACACTTCCAGGGATGGGGCACCGTCAGCTTTTGTGGGCAATTTGTTTAAGTGCCTGAGTACTCTCACAATAAAGAATTTCTTCCTACTGCATTTCAATTTGAAGGCAGTCCCCTTTGTCCTATCACTACATGTCCTGATCAAAAGTCTCTCTTCTATTCTTCTGTAGCCCCATTTAGGTGCTGGCAGGCCAAGAGATATTTTAACGGTTTACCAAATGCTGCTGCTATTGAAAATTATTTGTATATATTATTGGAAATTGTTAGTGCATATATACTTTTTTCCAGTCCCTACGAGCTTGTAAAAGAGATTCTTATATGTCTCAGGGGCCCATTAATATTAAATTTCAGCACTTCAATTTGTCTTTAGATAATCATCACTTGGCACAGAAGTAACTGTGACCTCCTCTGTACTAAAGTGCAATTGCTTATTGATGGCTTCTGTGATGAAAACTCCCGAAGGTTTCTCAAATCTGTTTCCAGGTTCATACATAGCTTTAATACCTACTAGAATTAAAAATGTAATACATGACAATACGCTTGCAAATTAGTGTTATTTTTCCTTTTTACACTTCAGTAAAGGAGCATTAATGTTTTGCACTAGCTACTGCCCTAGCAGTGAGACCAGTTAACCTCCCAAGTGATCAGCATTGGCCACCCTCACCAATATGTACCAACAAGAACCCAAAGATAGTTCTGGGATACTTGTGCTTCCTGCCCATGCAGGCTTCTGTTTCACTGCTCACACCTCTAACATGGATCCCAGATAAGATAAATTGTGAAGGTAGCTTTGCTTTAACTCAGATTTTTGTCTTCAAGGAGCAGGAGAGACAGTATCAGCTTGTTTTGCCTAAGAAAGGGTGTGCAGCACCCTTATTAAAACATTTTCAGCCATCCCCTCTAAAGCAAGGTCAGAGCTGTTGACCTGGTAGTCCTGGAAGTCTCTGTCTTGCATTATCCAATTTACTAAACACTGTTCACCCAGAGGCAGGTCCCACACACAGCTGAATCTGAATAATCACTCAAAGAAATTCTTACAGTAAAAATAATCCTTCTTTATGTTTGCTATTCTGTGATTGACCCTGTGGTGATGCTCTTGCTCTGATCACGTGATATGTAGAAAACTTATGCTGGATGTTATATTTTGTTTGCTTGATGAGGTGAATGTCCTGTTGCAGATTTAAATTTTAGAGGAAAATCCGGCCAGAGTCTAGAAAATACTCCTCTTCCATACATGATTTTTCTCAAGAATGGTAGTCTGAAGGCAGTGGTATTACTGAAGCTCTCTGGAAACATCCTGTGGAGCTATGGATATGGGAAAATATTCTTAGTCCCTTTGCATATAAATATGGTACTGTAGGTGAATAATACTAGTATGATTTTGCATAACTTCAGACCACGTTTTCTTGTAGTTCATTCCTTTCTTTTTTTACTTTTATCTCAATTTGCAGGCTCTTATTTATATTGACCCAACTTTGTAATGTGAATATTTTATTTTCACAGGTTCTGCAGAAACAAGGCCTTTCCATTTTCTAGATTTGTATTGCACTAGGAATTAGGTTATTTGGTTTATTCTCTATACTTCCTAGTTAGAAAAATGTGTCCTTAGGCTGTGGTATGTGGCCTGCTGTTGGGAGACTTTAAAAGGAAGGGGGTTTTTTGTATTTTTCTATTAAATTTTTTCCCCTTTATTATTTGATTACTTGCAAACATGCTTAAGCTTTAATTTGAAATATTTCTTTTCCAAAAAAATATTTGAAGTTTTCAAGTCAACTGAAGATATTTTGTGTGAAAATAAACCAAAACCAAGTTAATGAGGGAGATCATAAGTGTATTGGCGGGAACTGAGGTTGATTTAGATACTCAGGTTAAATATGAAACTTTTCAAGTTGTTTGGGGCAAATTAAAATACAAGATCAATGAGATAATGAACAAAATGTTTTGCAGCATTCAGGAATGAGAGGAATTAATAATATCTCAAACCTCAGTAAGGTATTTTGGCTTTTCAGCAGCACAAAAGCACAGCTGAAATGGGACTTGGTGTCCTCTTTTTTCTTCTTACCCCTGACAAGTGGAGTCTGCTCTTAGCTGAGCTTCTCCATGGCTGCTCAGAAGCATTCCCTCTAAGGGACTAAATTCCTTTGCTGTCTCCCTACCCTGCAGAAATCTGTTGTGATATCAGGGATGATGTCAACAACCATCACATATGATCAGTTTTTACGGTTTTTGCTTCCATCTTTAATACTGTAGTTTTTTATGTGAACAGTGAGTTACAAATAGTTTCCCAGCCTCACCAAACATTGGGAGATGTTTAATATCTTCTATAATTTCTGTGTGCTTACCCACATACTTGCTTGGGTGTGGTGAAAGTGAAGAAACTATCAAGAACAATAAAAATGTTTTCATTCTCAGGAGAAATGAGCTAACACCACAGACTAGACAAGTATTTTACTGAGCTGCCTGATGTCTTTTCTGCCATGCTATGCCATAAGGATCCCCTCAGTTTTTATCTGTACTATTTGTGCATTGTATCACCCTTGGTCTTCAAAAAGACACACACAAAAAATTTTGTGCTCCAAAATGGAGCCTCAGTTGAGCCAGTAGGGGTTCAGGCAGGCAGAGCAGAACATTTTCATGCACCACATTGCTGGATCTGCAGATTGGAAATCTCCACAGGAAAGAGATTTGTAAAGATATGCTTCCTGAGGAAATGAAAAATACTTTATCTCGACAGAACCTGCTTGTATAATAAATCTTCTATAGCAGTATGGTGCTTCAATGATGGTTATGCAATGAAAAACTTCTAAGTGTCCTAAACTGTGATTCAATATACTGTGGGTTCCACTGTTCTACTCACTTGGCAAGGTTCATTTATACATATAGACCTAAATATATGGAATAAGGGCGTCTTTGTCTGTGCAGATTAGAAAGACTAAACCAATTCAGATTCAAAAGAAAGATTCAGAAAATAGTCCAGAAGGATTATTAGAGTAATTTAGAGGGATCATAAAAAACAGCTGTTCAGGCAATAAGGAGAAGTTAAATGGATCAATGTGATAAGATTTTTTTGAGGAACAATAATGTAATCTGCAGTTATTGGCACACATATACAAGGTAGTTGTAAGAAGGCATCTTCATGCTTATGAAAACAATTTGAACAAACTGTACTGTCCTATCACATGTAAAGGTTGAACTTTTTTTTTAGGTTTCCTATCATTAAAATGTCAGGAGCTTTTCTCATACCATTTGGATTTGCTCCTACCCATTATTCCCTTAATTCACTGCTCAGACTGTCATTGCTTTAAGTATTTCGTTCTCTGTACTGGCTGGTTGGTGTTTCCTACCCATAGACTTTTGCAATCACCTTGTCTTGCTAATGGTGTTTTGTTTTTTTCCTCAGACCTAGACCTACCTGCTGACATCTACACCCAGGCCCAAATGTTCTTTCTGAAAGCTACATAGATAGATCTTTAAATATTTTAACCTGTGCAGGAGTAAGGTCCTTTCAATTTGCAAATCTTCAATCTGCCTTTCTTCTGTATCTCTATAATTTTTAATCAGGCTGTTGTGATGTTTTTCCAGAACTTCTATAAATTTTTTCTTCTATATTGTTCTCATGCTGTTTTTCTTGCACCTGCAAAGCTCCATTTTCTTGCTGTTGGCCTCTTCAGCAAAGTAAACATCTCTGTTGTGAAACTCTCCCCTTTATTGCATTGCTTTTCCTACTGCTTTTTGGAGTTTAGTTAATATTAGAAAAACTCAAAACTTAATAAGTAACAACATGGTAGTAACTTAAATATGCAGTAAGGAGTACCTAATAATACCTAATATGCAAGAGAACTTAACAGTCAATCAGCACATAGTGCTCATGATTGATGAAGCTTCCTGTAATCCACACTAGCATTACCACAGGCAGTGACAATCCAGTTGAGAGGATCATGTTGAAAATTGTACAGGAGTAGGGACATCTGTGGCAAGTCAACATTCTCATAACCTTCAGCTTTACCACCTGCTACGCTGGAAGGATGCACAGGGAAGAGGTTAATTACATCCATGTTTTTCTTGACTTGTCATTGGGAAGCTTACCCCTACACTTTCCCCTTGTGTTGTTTTGTTTGCTATTTTTTTGTTTTCCCCAGAAGCTACTTTCACACTTAGAATTTATGTGTGTTATCAGAAATGATGCATCTGAATAAAGGCTTGTGTAAGTCTGTCTTAGCATATTTTGTGCAACACAGATACCATTTGTTTCATGCAGCTTTATGGGAAACAGATAATTTAAGACTCTGAATTTACCTCATAGCAGGGAAACCTCCTAACAGTTACCCTGCACTTAACCAAGGACTATTCTTCAATGGGTGAGCAGAAAAAAAAGCTAGGAATAGCTTTATTCTTGTTTTCCATATGGAGATTACAGTATGCTACATATATAGATACCAAGTCTTGTGTAAAGAACATTGCTAGAGCACTTCTCATGATTCAGCGCTCTCAGCTCTTACAAGCATCTAAGCAAACTCTAACTGATGTTGCTGCCACTGGAACAGTTTGGGAGTCACATATCTATTCCCATCTGCACCTGGAAACATTGCAGAGGGTGAACTGCAGTATTAACAAAGTACCTCAACAATAGGCCTCCAGCTTGAAATGAGGGGCATCCACCTGTAGGTTATCCACAGATATTTTTCAAATTCATGCTGCTAATTGAATAATTGAAGAAATTGGACAAAAAAATGATGCTTCATAAAGGGTAGAAGATGCATGAATACAGATTATGAATTCTTTTACTAATGATTTTGTTAGTCCTAATGACAGAGTGAAAGTATTAGCTGATTGGCTTATAAGACATTCAGCTACACTGCAATATATGGTGTGACACATCATGGAATTGCAAATGTATTTAGTTTATGTGGCAAGCTGTTTGCAGTGGAGGAGGAGGAGGCTTCAAGGGAAGCCTCTGAAAGGAGAGGCTGAGGGCTGCCCCATGCCAAATACAAGTGGTTCCATCCAGCTCCAGTGGATCCATTGCAGAGCACAGCTGATTCCTTCAGGTCATCTGATGGCATCTCCGGAAATGTCTACTTTTACAAGGGTAAAAAAAACTGTGTAATAAATTAGAGGAGGCAGCAAATTTGAGCCAAACAGCCCTTCAAACACTAAGGCCAGAGAAGAAGGAGGGGAAGGAGGTGTTTCAGGGGCTGGGGCAAATATTCCCCTACATTGCACGGAGAAGACCATGATAAAGCAGGTTGTTCTCAAGCAGCCCATGGAGGAGCCCATACCACAGAAGGTGGATATGACCTGGAGGAAGCTGAAGTCAGTGGAGAGCCCATACAGAAATTGCCTTGGGAAGGGAAGCGGTAGAAAAGTCACGACTGAAGTTAAGCCTGGAAAGAGGGTGAGATGGAGGCAGGAGTCCCCAGTTCCACTAAAAAACCTACTGGTTATGTCCTTGCTTCTCATCATCTTAATTGGTTTTTAATTGAAAATAAGTAAAATAAATCTTCTCCAAGTTGAGCCTCTTTCCCTTGTGATGGTATTTGGTGAGTGATCTGTCAAGTAATGAGCTTTTTCCACCATATTTCCTCACTTGTCCTGTTGAAGAGGTTAGGGAGGAGTTTGATTGGATTGGGGTCTCAGAGAGCCGAAGTTAAATCCACCACAGAAATGCATCAGGAAAATGTATTTGCCCCTTGTTGAAGAATGATTCCACATCAAGAAAGTAACACTGTTCAAGAACTCTGGTGCAAGGAAACCCCTCAACTACCAGTAAAGTACCAACAATCTAGCATACCATGAGCTAGAATTTTACGCATACTGGGTATTACTTGTGTCTTACAGAAGACACCTTTCTAGTCCTAAATGCAGTAGAAGTGGAAAGGTGACAGAGTGACAATAATAATGAGGGTAGCCCTATGCTCAATACTTTGTGGTTCTCTCATGTTTTTCATCTAACATGAAAAATATGAAATGAACTGTGCAGAGATCCCTCAGAGAATTTCCTTTCCCATTCATTATTTGAATGGGAAAGTTGTCCATTCACTATGATGCTCCTAAGAAGTGTATCATAATGCTTATGCTGACTCTTCTCATCTTTCTCAAGAAAAAAGAGAATGTGTATAACATTGTATGAAGAGGCAGGTGGCAAGCCAGTCCTGAATTGTTTCATAGAATCATAAAATCATAAAAGTAGGCTAGGTTGAAAGCATAGAATCATAGAATTGCAGAATGGTTTAGGTTGGAAGGAAGCTTAAAGATTATCCAGTTCCAATGCTCCTGAAGTGGGCAGAGTTACTTTCACTAGAACAGATTGTTTGAAGCTCCATCCAGCCTGGCCTCAAACATTTCCAGGGTTGTGACACCCACCACAGCTTCTGTGGGCAACCTGCTCCTATGCCCCACACAAAAAATTTCATCCTTACGTCTAATCCAAACCAGCTCTCAATTTAGAGGCATTACCCCTTGTCCCATCACTACCTGCCCTTGCAAAAGTCCCTCTGCAATCCTCTTGTAGCCCCCTTTAGGCACTGGCAGGCTCCTATAAGTTCTCTGTGGGGCCTTCTCTTCTCTGGGCTAACAGCCCCAACTCTTTCTTGATAGGAGGTACGCCAGCCCTCTTGTCATCTTTGTGGGCCTTACAGACACAGTACTGCAGGAGTGCAAGAGCAGAACAGAATGCCCTCCCTCAACCTGCTGACCATGCTACTTTTGATGCAGCCTAGGACACACTTGGCTTTCTGGGCTGCAGGTGTTGCTGGGTCATGTTGAGCTTCTTGTCAACAAACACCCTCAAGTCTTATCCGTAATGTTGTTCTCAGTATATTCTACCATTGTATTTGTGCTCGGGATTGCTTTAACTCACTTGGTAGGACCTTGCACTTGGTCTTCCATATATGCTGCCTCCCTTGCATGTTATCTGTCAAGTAGAAGATAGGCCATTGTGGCTGCAAGAGCCTTACACAAGGACGGATCACCTGGGATCTTTCAGAGATCCTTCTGCTGGTGTGGTCACCCATAGTGATCACTCACTAGCTGCCTTAGATCTAAAGGCAAATGTCTTCCAATGTGTAACAACTATTACTTCTCTTAGTAGTGAGCATGGCTTGGCAGCAGGCCAATGTCATACAACACCATTTTATACGACAAAAGAAATATTGTAGTGTGATTAGGTAATTTATGCCTTGAAGTAGACTATCACATATGATTTACTGGATCTGAACATCCAGAAGGCTGTAACTTAAGTAATAGTAATCCTGAGAAGATGGTCTGAAAGAGATTCTTTATCTCTCTTAGAAATATCTATATAATAAATATGTCTGTATTAGAATAATGAAAAGTATTCTGGATTCTTTTACAAGAAGTTGAATAATTATTATATTCTTTCTAATCGAGAGAAAATTATGATGGTTTCTAAACAGATTGACCTTTATCGGTCAACAAAGTTATGTACTATAAATCATGTCAGGCAAGACATTATTCTGTTTATTTATATTTTAGGAATTTTTTGGAATGAGGAATAATATGAGAAAAAATTAAGTCTAGTCAACAAAAATAATGTATTCTATACCAGTTAAATGACTAGAAAAATTACTTGGTAGTCAAATATTGTAGAAAGACCCATGTGTGCATATGTATTGTAGAAGAAAGGAAACAAAACTATAAGCCTTCATTAGCAGTACATAAAATAAGTGATTGCATAATTAAAAAAAAAAAAAATCAAATTCAAGAAATATTGTCATTTCAACACATACTTATGTCTGTATACAAATGTATAGGGCAAGTATGTAAAAAAAAAAAAGACAGTCTCTAGAAAAAGAAACTATCTAAAAAAGAAGGCTTTTAACAAAAGGAAAAGAACAATGTGAAATACTTAATTAATATAATAGTTATTTTATCAGAGGAAGCTCACAATTTCTTTAAAAACATTCTATTCTGAATTAAAAAAGAAAGCTCTGTATGGGAAAATTCTTTCTCTAAATCTGGGATGGAAATATATGTAGTAATTTTATTCTCAAAAGGAGTACCTTCTAACATATCACTTTTTTAATAAATATTTTTTTCAGATCCATGTAGAGTTTTAATTGCCTCCATACTTTAAAAATTACTGACCTCATGGCAAGCTTTGAGATTTCAGTGTACCAAACGCCACTTCTCCCTTCTTCATTCTTTACATACTTTATCTATTTTGATTTTTTTCAAGGTTTGTTTACCTTTGCTGTTTTACCATATCCTATCAAAAGTTTAGTTTTTAAGTTTGATCAGATACCTTGAATAAATTTAATAGAGGTCAGTAGCTCATTGTATAACCCTTCAAACCTCTTTCCTTCCTGTTATTGTATAAACTGCTGTATAAAGTTCAAATCATCATGTTAGGGCAGATTATGTTTAAAGGAACAGTTCAAGTGGAGCATTAAAAAATTAGCAAGTCCAGCTTTAGAAAAGTAGTTTGGTTATATGCTTCTCTTATTTACTCAAGAAGCCCTGCTAGACTTCTTATGCCACACCTTGAGGAGAACATAATTTTTTTCATTTCTTTAAAATGCTATCTATAGCAATTCTGAACAAAACTTGTCAATTTGTGTGTTGTCAGATTTTGGAATGCTCTGCTATATCTCTGTTTTCTTTTGCAGTTTTGTACCATATCTTTGTTTCCTTATGTCTTCTATCTGATTTTTTTTGTCCTCGTTTTTGTTATCCTGCCTTAAGAGTCAGCCCTTGAATTTAAATTGCAATGAACAATCTAAGTTCCTTTCTGCAAGTTAATATTTCCATGAGTTTAACAAAATTATACTTCGCAAAAAAGTGTTTCCACACCGTGAGTACCCTAAATTAAATAAGCATGCCTAGGCAAAAAGGAAAAAAATAAAAGGTAGAGAAATCAGAGAGAAATCAGACTTTTAAAATGGATATTGAATTGCCTGCATCTCTGGTACAGATTTGATGACTAGCTCAGTTAAGTACCTGACATTTAACCACCAGTTCAAAGTACAATTCTTCCTCAGTTGTTTTGCCAAATCAGGGCAATTCCTTTAATAATCTTGAGGTGTATTTTCAGTACAAGCAGTTGTTGATTAGAATAAAATTACTTGGTTATGTTGAAGAGCATTTAAATAAAGAAAAGCAGATGTATTAAGTAAAGAATATAGAAGTGCTTACAAAACTTTTCTATAGCATTGTAAATTATTTTTTGCTCATACATATGTATTAATAGTTATATATGTGTGCATATATTTGATGAAGAAGGCCCTTTACTTAACATATAATGCTGCTGAAGGAATGGCACTGTTGAAATGTAGTTCTGCTTTGAATTCTAATATGAGAAAAACCTTTATTTAGGTGGAAAAGAGTCCAGTAATTGTTTTTATCATGTTACATTTTGGATGCATTTGTCAGACAATCCAGAACAATAGCTCCAAAAAGCTGTTTCCTGGGTAGAAGAAGAAGAAGAAGAAGAAGGAATTTTCAGGTAATTAGAGGCTTGAAGCCACCAGATTAGAGAAGACAAACACCATAATAGGTCATAATTTTTATTTACTAGATTTTTAGCAATTACATTTTCTTAAAGTTTATTATTAGAAGTGTAGATTAAAATTATCAGTGTTAGATTTTGCAAGAAATGTTTGATTATAATATGAAAACAACAAATCAGTGTCAAAGTATGTAAATACCATTCTTATTCACGCATGCAGTAAGATGTTGGTGTGGTTTTCAAACAGTTACAGGAAATGTAACTCCAGAGAAGTCACATAACTTATCTGCCAATTTTATGTAACAGTGAAATAGGATTAAATTACTTGTTTTTTTTTCTACATATTCAAAATTACAGTGTAAAACCAAATTCTTCAAGTTCAAGGGATAAGTGAGTAAGGACTATGTGTTCTTTCAAACAGCATTGCCTGTTTTTTCAGTATCTGGATGATATCAAAAAGTTAGTGTTCACTTCCAGCAGTATTCCTCTAAAGCTGTATTTGCTATAAAGGCAGAGTGTTATCAAGAAGTACAAAACTGAGTAACATAAAATAGAAGCAGAGAAGATTATCCTCTTAGTCTTATCTATATGTGTTATGTCAGAGTCTCTGAATGCCAGCCAGTGGAGTTAAAAAGCAGTGTAATCTGAGCTCCTCAAAATCGTGCCAGTTTATCTCTTTGTGCTTTTTATTTGGGAACAAAATTTTGGGGAAGGGTCTGCATTCAAGGCATACTCACCAGTAAAGGTGCAATTAGCAATACAGACCATTTGAACTACTTTTCTGAACAAACCCTTGGTGGGGCAAGGAGCTGTGGCAGAGATAAAAGAGCAGAGGGGAAATGAAATTGCTGCTAGCATTCTCTCCATCTGGGCCATCACCTTACTTCTCACTATAATTTCTCCAAGCCATTTCCCTCTAGGAGGAGTAGAAGTTAGCAATAAGGAAGCAACTGCCATAGATTTCTGTGCTGCTTCTGTCCATCTCCATCTGATGGGAAAGCATCTTGTCTCCTCAAGCTCCAACAGTCGCAAATGAGTATTAGCAGTCACTATTGCAAAAATATCTTCAGAAAGGAGAGTTGGAAAGTAAAGTAAAATGATGCTGATAAACAACGTTGAAAAATGGTATCCCTTTTTGTACTTTGAACGTTAATTAGTGGTAATAAACTATTGACTTAATTTTTGTAATATTGAATATCTATCTAATTTGTTCATTAATAGTAAGGATTAAAAATTCACTAGTGCCCAAAATCAAAGAGAAAGTATTTGGGGATTTTGCTTATTTCTTTTGCTTGTATTTTATATATGTGAAGGATCAATTAACATGAACAAGAGAATGTCTGTAGGTTAAAAAGCTGCTTGTTTTTCTCCGTTCAACATATGTTTCTGCTGAGAACAGTGATGTAGAGCTCAAGGTCAAAGTCACTTCTGTGTTGTGTAAGATAATTCTTGTCTGTGGGTTCACAAAACCATACTGGCCTTCTAAATGAGAAGTTACCTTGGAGTGGGGTAAGCAGTCAATTGTGATGACTCTGTAACAGAAAGACAAACTAAAAAACACCAACCCACCAAAACTCTACACCAGGATCTAACTTATTCTAAGTTACAGAAAATGAAAACAGAAAAAAAAAAAAAAACAAAACAGGAAGGAAAGAAAAAAAAGAAGGAAGAATGTTGCAAAGAATATGGATTAGATGCAGTCAACAGTCTGAAAATGAGCTTGGAAGTTTTTGTTCATGGTCATGTTCTGAACGGGAGTTTTTAAAAAAACTGCAGTGAGGATTTTCATAAATCTTGGGAAGCAAGATTTGTCTATGCAAACTATGCAACTATGCAACTATGCAACTTGGAATAATTTTCTATTTCTAGAAAAGAAAACTTTTTTTTTAATCATCAATATTTTTCATAAAGATTTGATAATACTTTATAAAATAAATATTATATATATTATTCATTATATATAATAAATTAATTTTTCATTTAATATTTCATTTCATTCTGCTATCCTGTTTTTTTTACTTACAATAGAAAATAGAGCACACTGACTTGTGTTTAATTTTTTTTCTTTTGCTATTTTCAATATTTCTGATGCAAATGAAGTTTAAAAATATGCAAATTGTGAGCTGGAAAGTGGAAAAAAGTAGCTGAAAATGGAAGAAAATAATTTGAATCTACAGTTGTATTGAATTTATAGTTG
>JAODKT010001765.1:1392710-1409068 GCA_027576195.1 Cossypha heuglini | reverse complement strand
AGTTAAAATGCAAATGCCGTCTTTTTTTCTCTTCCTTCTTCTTTCCCTAGACAACAATAAAACAAACAAACAAAAAAAAAGAAAACAAAAAAAGAAAACCAGGAAAAAACCCACCCACAACCAAATCCCCACCCCAATTAATTAAGCGACATCTGTCACATGATAAGAATGGGAGAGAAGAAGAAGAACCAGGATGTCTGTGGCTTCTTCTATTTTTAAATACTCCAGAGGCACTTTGATTCTGTGGTGATGAGGCTCTATATGTATCTAGATAGTTAATTCCTTAGTCCTCTAAGGGAGTCACTGAAAAATAAATGTTGATATATAATTGACTCACAGACATATTGCCTCTGGCAATATGCTATAGAAATGGCATCATGAGATCGAGGGAAACAGATCACAGATTTTAGTAACTGACACATCAGATTTTGTAAGTTTATCCCTATATATTTCAAATGTTAATTGGGATTATAAATCTCTACATTTGAGTGAGGTTGGGCTTTTTCTCCTTGACAGTAACCTAGTATTATATTTTAAACTTAACAGAATTAAAATTACTAATATCAGCATGAGTTGGAATAGTAAAATTACATGTTAATTGTAAATCCACAATTAAAACCGACACTTGCTCTGATATGTGACTGCATGAACATTGTGGTGGCAAAATGCTAGCAGTGCTTTTTTGACGCTGCATATGTAATTAGGAAAAAATTTCTACCTCCTGTCAGGGTTTTCTCTCTAACTCTAGTGTATGTTTTCCATCTCTTTTGTTAATGTTACATCTCTGAGGGTATTTTATTGGTCCAACCAATAACAAACAGTATTCTGAAATTAAGGGGAAAAGAATTGGTTAATGTGCATATTGTTGCATTTATAGCATAGAAAATAAAATGGAAAATACTGTAATTTGAAGGCAGAGATTTCGGATACGTTCAGAGGAGTGATTTGGTGACAATGTCTAGATAGTTAACATTTTCAAGTTTGACTCCTTGAGGGGTAGGGTACCTATCAAACTGTCTTTCTGACAAGACAGCACTCTACTCAGATATGAATAGATAATGCATTTAAAAGCAGAGAGGGGGGTGGCGGGAAGAATCAGAATAATATAAACCAACAGTTAGTACAAGGCATAACTTTAAATACAGATGGGTTGTAATGCATGTCAGGAAGACTTGTACTATTTTAGAATCTTAAGAGACCATATGTGGGGGCAGGTAGTGGGAGGAATGCAAAATTTGTGGGTTTAAAAAATAACAACAGAAAACCTGTGGTGAAGTTCTAAAAAAAGATTATGTTAATTTGTGATTCATAGCCAAATGCAACTAGAGATTCATAGCACCAATTAAATCAAGTGTTCTAATTAAAATGTGTTTTTGTTTTAGTCCATGAAAGTTGTGTGAAGTTAGTGACAATATGTTTCTCTGAACTACCTAATAATTTTAAAATTTCAAGGACGAAGAACAGCATTGAAAATAGGAGAAGGAATATTTTGCACTAGTCAAAAACCATGAATAAGGTCAGAGCTGTCTTTGTGATGTGTGTAGTTTTGACCTTGAATGACTCATCAAACTTGTATTTATTTGGTTGATCTCAGTGTTATTGAGATCAAAGATCCATTATCCCTGTATCAAGTTAGTACCGGAGATGTTTGCAGCTAGACCTTGTTAGGAGGACTAGTTCTATTCTGTTTCACAAGGTTTAACTCAAATACAGTTTAATGTGGATAGTGTTCCATGTAAACTTCAGAGTCAAAGAAGGCACGTCTAAAGAAGCTCTCAAGAGGAGTGGACCAGGACTCAAAGATGTGCAACATCTCTATGTAAAAATCAATCTGCCACTGTTGACCGAATATGATTTCTCTCAGATGGATTTTATGTGAAAGAAGGAAATAAAAATTATCAGATTTTCAAATTCCCTGGTGTGTAGATTTGTGTGGTTTTAAATTTCAGTTTGGACTTAACAGATTTAAAAACCCATACAAAACCCAAAACAACCCCAAATGAGACTGTTAACTATGATAGTGTCCTATGTTTATTCAGGAAGGTCTTCTGATGCACAAAACTAGGTACCCATACATATAAAATTGTGCCGCATGTAACACACATTAATAGATACTCCATCATCTTTTCCTCACAATACTTGTTCATCCACTGACATAATCCACAAATTTCTTATATTGAAGAATTTAAATTTTATAAAAAGTTTTACTTGGTTTTATCTGAGGCGCATTATAAACAAACTCACAAATACTAATCTATTTAATTTCTTTGGCATTGCAATTTTTAAAACCGTGAATTGTAAAGTAGAAGTGAATTGTTTTGCAGATATCATCATTCCAAAATACAGTTTAGTACATTCAGAGAAATGTATCCAGAAAACCTATCCTGCATTCTAATGGACCTAGATTCTCTTTTAGAATGGGTCATGTCACAACCCATGTAAAAAGGCATATGATCTTTGGTTCTTGCATATACAACAGGATCATTGAGGAGGAGTGCCTAAATTTCACAGATCACATTAAGGTTTCTAAGTTAAAAGTAGTACCACATGCGACTAATAAAAAACCCATCAGTCAAAAAAAGATGTCCTCTGAGAAAGCTGTATTATCTCTGATGATATTTGGAGATATTTGGTATTGACAAAATGAAAAAAAATCAGAATTTCCTTGATTTCTTAAGAAGCTTAAATAAGTTACGTAAGCAACTAAAACATAGGCATATAAAGTATTATATTTCATCTATTGCTTGGAAATAATATAGTAAATTCAATACCATAGGTAGTGCAGTAAATTGTAGGTAAATCCTAAATGTAGGGAAAAATCAAAGGCATGTTTGCTATAAACTACTAGTGTAAGAACAAATCAAATAGATAAATGGTATTTAAGGTTTTTATATCAAATCTGAAATGTTCTTACAATAATATAAGGAATAATGAAAATTAATAGATGAGATTTCAGTTTTATTTGTTAGTTTTGATTTGCTTTTTTCTTCATTTTTTTATGATTAAAGAAAGAACAATGTTTAGTTAGAAATATTAATAGCAGATAAATTTTCTGAAACACCTCTTCAGACACTTGAACAACCAGGCTGGGGTGAGACAGACAGAAAATAAAAGATGACCAGGGTAATAATTGATGTTAATTTTATTTGTTATATTCTATTACCCTCTCTACTCAATCCCTATTGGATGACCCACGGAGCATGACATCATAATTAGTCAGCTGGAAATACAGCTGAAAATATTTATGAAGAGCAGGATGGTTTCACAAACAGTGGCATTCCTGGGGCCTGGAGAGGGACAGTAGTGATAGTGAAATACCTGGACTGCTTTGCTCCTATCCACCAAAAAACTACATGGTTTTTTGAATTTATGAGCCCACTGAAAGCCCAGGACAGTGACTGCTCACACTCCTAAGCACACAGAGAAACAAGCAAACAAACCTTAAAATGTGGCACAATATTAGCAATAAGCTCAGAGTCCTAATATCTTGAAGGCAGAATAACAAAGTCTTGCAGACTAAGGAATAAAGACTGTTATGAGTGGCGAATAGTTCTGAGATAGGGAGATCTCAGCAGAGGCAGGTGGAGAAGTTGGCAGACCCCAAAGAGATAGGGAAACCTTCATCATACAGAACAGAAAATTGTGGTTCCTCCTGCAAAGAAGTAGTTTCATTTTTGTCATAAATGGTATAGAACTGTTTTTTTTTTATCAGGTTAAAAAAAAAAGGATATATAGGAAGTGAGGGGTCAGAATGGCTGTGGTACTTGTTTTGGCTGGCAGGAGCACCAAAAGTCTGCAGGAAAATATCTTGTGTTTGAAATATAATGAGTAAGCTACTGTACGTACATACCCCAGCATTTTGGATAGAATCATCAGCACAACATCTGACAGATCCAGAGCAAAAAGAAAATTTCATGGGTGTCAACAGGTCCATTGAACTCAATGTGTGGCCACACTGTGAGGGAAAACTGTCCATATGACAACATCTTGTTAATTTTTAATATTCTTAGAGTATGTTTAAGGTGTATGGTTAATTTATTTTCTGTTGCTGAGACTGTTGTGTTCACATTGCTGAGACTTTTCTATTCGTATGCTGCTAGCTTTCAGAGAGGCCAACAACACTCCAGCTGCTCTATAAAGAGAAAGTAACTGCCTTAGGAGTACATAGTTTTATGACAAAAACAAATATCCCTTTTTACTTCTAGTGGTATTACAGAACGATACCTGGGAGAAAATGGTAGGAAATAGCCCTGGGTTGGTGGATCACCAGTGGAGTACATGGTAAGAGACTAGGAGTGCTGCACACATGCACAGTCCTGCTGATTTTCCATAGGATAAATCACTAAGAATAAATGTTCAGCAACACTGAGAAAGCACCCTAGTCATCTGTTTCAATGAAGCTGTGATAGCATAAACTGGAGGAGATTGCCACATTCTAGTGAGATTGCAATTTGAACTGCTGAGCTTTCATTGCCAAAGGGGATGTTTGGGAAGCAATGAGCTTATCTTTACTTTTAAGTGTAAATTGACAGATAGGAATAGAGAGTTCTCCCCTCTCTCAAACCAATTTGAGATCAAGATTCTAAAGTCATTCTACACAGAAGAACTGAATGCTGACACACAGGAACCTTTACTGGTGAGCAGTTTGTGTGAAGATTCTTGTCTGAGTGTGGCTTCAAAAGCAATCAGATATTCCTTTTTTTGAAATACCCCAAGAAGTATTTATACCTAGTGGAGACTTTGAACAATAACCATTGAAGATTAGGCTCCTAAGTTAATTTATAACTTATTAAACAAACTGCAGAGTCTCAGAAGTTCTCAAATTCTACTGTGGTTAGGGGCATCCTTGGAAGTTTAAAACCAACAAAGATGTGAGGGGGGTCTTAAGGACCTGCTCTTTCGAGTGAAAGGACAGTGAATGAGATAATATTTCTGTTAACAATAAGAAGTATTAAAGAAAGTCCAAATCCTCCTATGAAATTGTGACCATGTAAGTAATGTTTTGCAGAAGTAAAATCCACATACGTTGGTTTTTTCCCTCCCAACGTGTTCAAAAACTACTGCACTCTGATGTATTGTGAATACAAATGAAACATTAGAATTTCTATGAAGAGACTATGAAAGAGAAATTATGACCTTTTCTTAGTACAATATGAGTTTTCAAACAGTGAAATATTTGTATGCATTATTTTTTGTCTACATATTTTAAAAATTCTTGGTTTAGGCTAACAGTATAGGCTTGGGTTTTAAAGTTTTGGAGGTTTTTTGTATGTTTTTGGAGATTTTGCCTGTCAAATATGCAGAAGTTTAAAAAATAGAGGTAACAAAATGTAAAATTTTCTTTTGACATTTAATAGGTAGTTTATTATAATCCAAACAAATTTGATTGAAATAAAAACTACTAGTTTTCCATCAGAATTCATAGTTAGCAATTTTTTTTGTTGTTGTTCCAGAACAAAGTATTTTTGCATCTTACGCATTTTCATATGTTTGTATTCTGAACAATTATGTTTTTCTATATAAATTATTGGTCTTCCAGTAATTTAAGATTTTTTAAAAAAAGCTTATATTTCAACAACAGTATTAAAGTCAATACTAAATCTAATTAAGAAACACAATGGAAAAAAATACATAGTATTTATATGGATTAAGAAATCATGTAGTGTAGAGCAGATATTTTCTTTTTCTTTCTAGTGAATATTTAAATATGATTCTATAGGCCTGATTGAATTTGTAATTCCTCTGGCTCATTATATATTTTGTTATCAGAGTTAAGTAAAAAAGTAAATGTGTTTCTGCTGTGGTTTAAGAATGTTTCTTCCTAATTAAGTGCTTCCACTGAGACTCTCCACACTGCCTCTCCCTGCAGTGGGATGGAGAGCAGAACTGGAGACACAAAAGGCAAAGATCATGGTTTGAGGTAAGAACAATTTACTAGAAACAGCAATGAGATAAGAAAAAAAAACAGTAACAGTAACAGTAACACAACTAGTGACAGAGGGTACAAGAAAAGAAATGGTACTGCTCACCATGGAAACCCCTGAAAACAGAAAATTCCTGACTTGCTTGGAACCAGCATCACCCAAGCTCTTCCTCTGGCTTGGAACTGAGGCCACCCCCTCACACCCTTGGCCACACTTACTCAACATGAAGAACCCTTTCTCCCCAAAAGGGATGCCCATTCCCCTGCCCCCAGAAATGATGTGAGGTTAAATAGAATAACCTCTGTGTCCTAGTGCCTCCCATTCCTGGCTACTGCAAAAACTAGCCTTTTCCTGGTTGGATCCAGGAAAGTTTCTGTGTTCCTGCTTTCCTCCTTTTCTTCTGTTTAACGTAAACTTTTTGGTTAAAGTGAAGGATAACGTAGTCTGGTGAGGCTGTGGCCAGACACCTGCCCAGGGCAGGCTCAGCCATGGGGAAGACTAGGTTGCTCCAGGTGTTTCCCAGGCAGTTGCCCTCTGTCACCTCCTGCAAGTCCCTGACAAGAAAAATTGTGCAATCTAGGTTGCAGAAATACTCCTTAATCACTCACCTTGTTAACAGTTTCCAGATTGGCCCATTATTCAGTATTCTCTGAGCCACATAAACTGAATCCATTAATTTTCCAGTGACCAAAGTCAGCTACTTCCTGTGTTCTCCTTCCCCCTCCCCCGCATTGGAACTCTGACATGATTTTTGGTTAGTCAAATTTGTCTGTTAATACATTTACCTTTTATCTCAATACAGACTATTCTATCATAAGAGTAGTCGTTTTTCCTGACCTCCTTTGCCCTCCCTGATATGTCCTATGTCACTTTCCTAATTAAGCTGAAATTTCCTCTAAAATAGATTTGATCCTAGAGCCCCTTTTCTCATGGACCGGAACTTGAATGCCACTACTACATGCTAGACAGCCACTGATTACCACATATTCATCTAGTCTTCTGTATCAGCAAAGGTAACTGTGAGAAGATCCAGCTGTGCACCACTGTTGGTTGGACCATCTAGTACTTATACCACCTCCAGAAATCTGTTTTTTTGCTTGTGTTTTTAGTAGATAGTTACACTTGTACTCTCCTAACATGTAAGCTTACTATCAGGTTAATGAGCATCCAAAATAAGGAGACACAGCCAAGTACTCATTCATTTTTCATTATTTGTGGTTTGTGAACATATTAAAAAAATCCAAAACAAAACAACAAACCCTTAGTATAGAAAAGACAAGGAGTTTAATCTAGCTTGTAAATATCATTTAATATCTCTAATACACAAAGCTTCGAGCAGATAATTATGGTGTTTTAAGGACAAGATGGACTACTTTTAACCTTCCCCCCCCTAAGGTTTCTGTGGCTTTAGTGCTTCACAGAATCAAAGCTGCTTCTTTAGACTCAACTTTGAAATTAAGATCAGTGAACAGCTCTTAGCGCACCCATGTTGTCATTGTTGTGTCCACCTACATGCTCTCCACTGTGAGCAGGGATCATGAAACTGAAAAAAAAGCAGACAGCAAAGACAGATGTTCTTAATAAAGGTTAGACAGTTTTCTAGAAGCCATTTCAAGCATAAATAAGAGGATTTAAATTATATGTAATGGGATTTTGCAAACTGATTTGAGAGCCAAAACATTGGGAAATGTATTATCAGCCCAAGATACCTTGGTGGCTGTATTGATATACAAAGCTGAATCCTTCCAAAGCCAAATGAACAGAAAGGTGAATGAGGAAATGAGCAAGGTGAATGAAGTTATTTGCATTTGAGAATGCCCAGAATATAATTATATCAAATTTCCTGAAATTATTAGAGAAACAACTCTTGGCAAATATTTTACCTTGGATGTTCCACTCTGTTCAGCCAGTAGCTGATTCACCTAACAACTTGAAGTTGAGAACTCAGCATAAGAATATACACTTTCCCTCATTCTTTCTTTCTACAAGAACGTAGAGGTAAATTAACTAGTTAAGCAACAGCTGACAAATGTCAGTAAGTGAAGTGTGGGATATTATGGAAGAACAGAGCACATGAATCCCAAATACATGAACTTGGTTCCTGAATTACACTGCCTTATTTTGTAAAAATAAGGAAAATGCCCAGATTTATATGGTTCGTTAGCTACAAAGCAACTATCTGCAAACCATGGTAATTATTTTACTTCCCTTCATCATTATTTTGGGGAGCTAATAGTTTCTCCATGAGCTGAAACTGAAAATTCACCTCCTCTAATTGGTCAATCTACTATTTTCTCTATGCTGTTTTGAACTGCAAAGAACTTCTGTTTTGTAATGGTCATAATTTCCTTACTTTGAGTTGCTGTAATAAATTATAATGTTTACATACTCTGCAACTGCATGCAGACAATATCAGAGGTTATATTTTTCTTTTCACTTTAGTTGAGCTGGAATGCACAGATGCCATGGGTCTATTAGTCCCAGTGCCAGCCTGAGAAGGGCAAAGAGTCTTGTCCTGGCCATACTGAATGGGGATAACTTCTCTGGGTCTGTGCCAAGTGTTCTGATGCTTAACTGAGTCAATAAGAAGAGTCTGAGCTGAAGTTTGTAATGGCAGTCTAAAAAATGGATCATAATCAAACAAGGCATTCATTATTACATAAGCTAATAAAATAAACCCTTGGTCATCCCACCTTTAGTGATACGTTAGGAGTATTTAAGACACAGCTCCTAGAATTCTACAATACTAGATTAAACTTCTTTCACACTGTAAGCTTTTCAAAAATTAATTTATTTTATTAACTTTAGTTAACTGGAACTGGAAGGGTTTTATTGATTTTTTGTAATTGAACAAGCTGGTAATTAAGCAGACTAGAGATTCCGGTTTCTTTTATGCAGACATTTTACTGTACTTCAGTCTCATGATGCAGTTAAAAGAAAAAGTTTCTTCTGTTAGTACTCAGATCACTGAAGGTCAGACTGTGATATTGGGGAAATTCACTTGGAAATACTCGTGGGCCTGATTCTGAGTTTGTAAAGCCATTGTACATCTGATCTAACACTAAGGAAACTAGTTACACAATACCATATTTAGGGACTTAAGAGACAAAAACAAATTTTTCTTTATTATATTTCAGTGTTTAAGAGTCAAAAATAATGGCTTGGAATTTGGTGGTTTGCTTATAGGTTAATAGCCTCCCTGTGTATGTGAATTTTGCTATGGAGTTTATTACCCCCCCCATCATAGAAATATTGGAGAATACACTTTCTCAAGCAATATATTAAGATATATTTAAGCAGTGTAATCTGTCAGAACATGGAAAGCATTTTATATCTCTGCAATTTATGATTCTAATCAAGTTTCCTAAGGGTTGTTTGTCTTGTGCTGTCTCCTTACTGTGTTGGGCATGGTATAATATTGGGCATTTGTGGGAGACATTCTAAACAGGTAAGACAGCCCAAGAGAGTGGGTACTGGGAATACTTTTCTAGTGACAAGTGCAAGTAGAACTTTGGAGAAAATGAAAGGAAAAATGCTTAAATTTCCCATTAAGCCCCTCATGCTCCTTTTGTTTTCACTTCTTATACTTTCTATACTCAGAATTTTTGTTACCAAAAAAAAATTATCTGAGACTCACTTGAAATCTGACAGTGTACATTGGAATTTCTGGGTAATATGCTATACTAAACATGATTGTGGAAAGACAATTCTATAATACTATCCCTTGGTTTATCAAAGTTACTTGAAATATTCAAGCAATCTTACAATAACACTAGATTTATTTATTACGTTGTGACATATCTGGCAGAAAATAGACTCTATCTAATCTTGTGTGGGTGATTTTGGATGAAATGAAGAAGAATTAATATGCTGTGTCAATAATTTGTAAGAATGATAAAATGCGTGAGACCCTGACATGGCCTATGCACCAGTTCCTCCTGGTGAACCCAGTGCTTCACATTGAAAACAGGAAGGGTTCCCTGCTTACAGAAGTGAAAATTCCAACTTTTTCTACCTTGGCAGTTAGCATTTATGAACCTATAGTTTTAGAAATATTTCACTCTAAGTAATCAAGAAAAAAAAATGCAGTGGGAGGATGAGTTATTTCCTGATTGTGAATTTTACCTCTTGGAAGAGAATCAGTGTTTCTTTGAGAATACACTTACAGAGAGAATTGTTATTGGGAAATTTTAGTGTGGAACTTTGTCCAGAAATGTAGGCATTTTCATCTGCTGAAATGCTTAATGAATTTAAACTTTAAAAAGTTTTAAAAATATTTTTTCTTTGGCACATCATTATAGTATTTTTCCTATAAAACTTTGAAGACACTCTCTTGAGTATGCAAAGTCTGCATCACATCTTAAAATATTGCTTTCTCTGGCAGTATTTTCCCAATAGCAGTGACACTTCAGATTTAATTTTCTTCATCCACAGGCTTTAATGTTGGTTCACCATCATTATGCTTGCCAGCACAAGTACTGGCACTGTATAGCTGTGTGAAACTGTATCACTTACCTAATGTCATAGAAAATTGCTGAAAATACTGATCATTCAGACCGAGGCTGTACATATTTCTGTCATCTATCCTCTCTACAATAAACTTTCACTTTCACCAAAATTTTCCTTCACTGCTGATAGATCTAGTATTGCAAATCATAGATTCATGCTGAATCATGAAAACAGGTTTGCAGAAAGGTGATTTCCATAAATAAGAAATGGCTGTTAGATTAATTTGTGGGTACATCCAGTATTTTTCCCTCCTCTTTTTCTTTATTTTTCTTTCTTCCTCTGATCTTTTCCTGTCTTTTGCATCTCACAGTTCTTGGTGGTGTTAAAAAATATGCATTATATTCCTCAATTTTTAGGTTTTTTTTTTTTTCAATTTTCAGTAATTTTATTGATGGCCTATATTTAGAAGAAATGTGAAATAATTCCTATTTGTAGTTAGCTTCCTACAGGTTCATGCAATTGATAGAGGATTTTCCTCAGTTTTTATGCATGAACTTATGGCAACGTCATTAAGTTTCTTTGATATTTCAGTTATGTTGGGGAAGTAGAAGCATTGTTGCTGACCAAACCCTGCTTGGCACCTTAGTGCATTTACTTCTCCACATTTGGAGGAGTGACCCCAAGAACAACTGGAACTTTAGCATCACTTTTCGTATTACATTCTCTTTTCCAGGAATAGTTTATATTCTATAGAATTAAATGGAAAAGTTGCTGAAAATTTTGTGAGTTATAAGTCTTGGGTTTCAGTGGAAACTGAGGACTCCTAGCTATTCCATACAGTTACTACCTGACGTATGTTACATTTTAAGAATAGTGTCTGATCTGCAGATACACACCTATTTCTGCAATGAAAGCAGAAAATCTATAACAGAGACTAGAGCATAATAAACAGTCATCCCCCAAATTATATATTCCAGAGGTAATAGCAAACACCAGTGTCAGGCTAAATCTTAATTTAAATAGGCTATTGAAACCTAATTAGGCCCTAGGAAAAACAAAATAGAATAAATTAAATTTTCACCAAAACCTGAATTATACAGAATAAGCATTCCTCTTTACCAGACATTTTGAAATGCTTTTGGCAAGCAACACTTTGATTCTTTAAATTATTTTTTTCCCTGAAGATTTTATTCCTCAGCTAATTTTTATTAATAAGAATTTTAAAAGCCATATACAGAATATTTTTATTTGTATAGGTTTGGTCTGTTGCTTCCAAGAACATAAAACTTTTGTTTTTAATTCACAGAGAAATTCTAGAAATACCCATTAAACCCTAAAATGCAAAGGTAGTAATCAGAAATATAAGCCAATAAAAAGGAAGATATTTTCTGTTTCATGAAGCCATGATCTGAGGTATAACACATCAGCATGTATGTGAACATTAGTCCACAAATTAAATATTACGTGCTTACATGATACACACTTCTTTCAGGGACATAACTAAATTCCTTTCCTTCTTAAACCACTAATACAACAGAGATGGAGGTTATTATTAAAAGATCATAAAAAGAATTTAGATTTTTTTTATCGTAATGTACATTATTATTTGCCTTAAGGAATTCTGCCATTAGTCATCTTTATTACAAAAATGCATCTCCTTATTCTCTCATCATTATATTTTTTTACTTTATTTTTAACTGTTCACTTCTTTTTAGTCAAGGACAGAAAACATATGCTCAAGACATATCTTGTAGAAATTAGTGAAGAAAAGAGGCTTCAAGGTGAGAACTACATTGTTTTTTTTCCTTTCATTTCAGAAATCTTAAGTTATCTTCAGTCTGTATTTCAACTGTATAAGAAACTCAACCAAAATATCAGTAGGTGGATTAATGAAACACTTGTCAAGATCTTCCCAGGTACTCTGCTTAAGAACAGAGATGAGGTTACTCATTTGGAGAACAATCCTGTCCTCACTAAATTAAACGACAAAATCTTGCTTTATCTTCAGCACTGAAGATCAGAATCTAAACCCATAATAGACTAAAATCTGATTAAACTTCAATGCATGTTTTAATGCAGACTGAAATCCCTGGAATATTTTAAGGCTTACACGAGCATTGGTATTGATATACTGCTCCAACCTGTGGCCTGGTCAGATGGGCTTTTGAATCTAACATCAGCTGTTTTGGAGGAAAAATATAGCAGAAACATATATTGATGTTGGATATACAATTCTTCATGCTTATTTCCAGGCTGATCTCTAACACTTAGAAATCTACTTCGATGCAAAGACATTAAGCTGGTTTTCCCTTTTTTTGACTCCTTGGGTAAAATTAGGTAGGTGCCTAGCCAGAGGCAAGCATGTTCCATAGAATCACCCTGAAGTGTTGTTCATATGTTGCTCTGCAGAAATAACACTGGACAGCAGTCCCGTGAATTCAAGCATAGGTGCCTAAATAGAGTTTTACAGAGAGGAGGCACAATAGCTCAAGACTGCCAGTTCCAAATGCTCTGACTCAGGCTCTACAGTTCAAATGATGAAGGTTTCCATCTCATGTTATTAAAAACAGATGCAATTTTTTTTTTTTTGTGCAGTGTGAAACTGTTAACACATAAAAGATTAGGAATAATAAAGAATTAGCACTCAATCATACAGGAAAGAATACTTCCTTCATAATGGGGATACATAGACCCATTTACTCACTTGATCAAAAGAAAAAATACAGTTAAGAACGTATTGTATGACATTTTATAGATTCAACATTTTTGTTTTCTTTTTTAGGACTTTTAACAAAAATACTGTTAAATATAAGTACAATAGCCAAAAAATTTTAAAGTAAATATATTTGGAGTTATGGTGGTTCTTCTATAAGTGAACATAGTTAATACATAAATACTGCTCTCCTGAAGTAAAAATTAATTTTTTTTCCTTATTAATATCTTCTGTCATGCTTCCTGAGCAACAGTAGTTCCCAGGAAAAGTTCCCATTATCACCCATGGGATGTTTAGCTCATGGGTGCATAACTAGTCTTTTTTATGCCAAAAAACTTCATTTCAGCAACCTGACAATGGAAGATTATATCAGCAACTACATTTTTAGGAATCTTGCAATCCAAAGATAAGAATCACCTCCTTAAAGATAAATTGCTCTTAATTTGTAAGAAAACTAATTCACATATATATATGATTGCAAATCTTTCTTAATTTCTCTCATCATATGCATATTTGGAATATGTGTAACATACAGACACAGACTTTGCACAATGGGCAATTATGTTTTATGCACAGTGAGAAAAAATACATATCATCTTTTCCAGTTCCCCTTAAAACACGGCTATTGTGAAAGTATATCAACACTAACAATGTGTAACTTCTTAATTGAATGTTTTATTTCTTTCTCAGAATAAAGTAATTAGCTCTGACCAGTATGAGCAAGGAAGGAACAGCTATGAAGAACTGGTGTTGACGAACCTGTGTCACACAAATTAATCATGTGAGGATACCAGGTTTTTAGAGCTGCTTGCAGGCACCTGGTCTTTGCAGGAATGGTCCTTTTTGCCTTCCAGGTGGTTACAAATCGCTGAGTCATCTTCTCAGTTTCCTGCAGGAGAGGTTAAACTGTCCTAGAAAAAAAATGATCAAGAGCAATTTCACAAAGGGTTTCTTGCTATGTATTTTCCTGTGTATTTCCTATTCCTCTTATCTCATAACTTTTATTTTGGGATAGGACAATTCAACCTCTTTCTGTTCATTGTTGTTATAAATACGCTACATGTCATAATGTCTACTGCTTTTATTTAGAGATCATAGTCCACAAAAAGCAAAGGTCTGAGGCTTGAAGTTGGTTGAAAAAAGAAGCATGTGTGCCCACAGAGACCTACAGGTGAAAGTAAAATACGATAGTATTTTGTATCTTTAAACTGTCAGCTTTGCATTTTCTTTTGCTCCAGCTTCGTTATCATTTTTCTTAAATGGCCAACCTCAGCCATAGTTTTCATGCATGGCTTGCAAAAATGAAATAGATTATGCCCCAAAAGAAGTGCTGTTAATGTACAAAACAGAATATTTACTACTACAATTAAATTGCAAAAAAACCCGCAGATACACAAACCACCTTTCCTACTGTATTAGTTTGGTATAGTGCAGCACTGTCTCTGTTAAACATCAGTTATTTCAGATAGCAGAGGTCATAAATTCTGGCAGATGCTGCAGCTTGGAGATTTTCTCAGTTCTGATACACATTAACTTCTACATTAATATTTGGAACTTTTTGTTATTATTATTTCTAGTTAATTTCTACGTGATTTTGCCTTCCCATGGTTTTTCTTCCGGTTGCTCTTGTGACCAGCTATGCAACATTTTTTAATATTAAATTCACATCTGCCTTTCACAAAGTTTGAAAACATAGTGTAATGCTCAGGATGCAGAATGGGTGGTTCATTTGGACTTCACTGTTAATTATCATGAAACAACATTTTTAAGATACAATACAAAAAAGCTTTGGTAGCAATGAAATATAGTATTTCTATAACACGTTATTACTCCTTTATTACTCCTGGAAGAAATTTGCAGTGAAATACAGGAATAAGAGATAGTAAATCAGAAAAATCTAAATAAAAAAAAAAAAAAAAAAAGGAAAAGGATGTAGTTTGGAAGGGACGTAAGGATGGAAGATGTATAATTCCATATTAATACAGGGTGTAAAGATCTTAGAAACGCTAATTTTCTACTGCATTTAGCAGCGTTTTACTGTATAGATAAAATCAGTTTTAAAACAATTAGCAATGCCATACGGAATTGCAAATTAATGGACTACTCACAAGTGATCTACCAAAAGGTAGAACACCATTGGGAGGAAGAACGTGGAGGGGAATATTTTTCTGTTCTTCTTTTATTGTCCTTCCCACCCCTCCCCCCAAACTCTGAACCTTCATGTTTCAAACTAGGTCAAACTGAGTTGAAGTGAAGCTTAAAGGAAAGCCGGCAATAGTCTGTACCAGGTGCTCTACGTCGCCTACACTCTTTTAAGGGTAGCTCTCCAGTTTGCGCAGGATGAACCTGGGAGATGAAATCATATCCGCAGGGGGACGGCGCGCCCTCTGCCATCTCTAGGACGGGAAAGATCCCCCTCTGGCCCTTTTTCGGGTTGCGTGTGGACTGCTCCTCCTGGCCCGCAGCCGTGCGGTGACCCCGGGGCGAGCCCCGCCCGGCGCGCCCAGCCCAGCCCCGCGCCCCGGCGGGAGCATCCGCCGGGATGCTTCACCCCGCGGCCTTCCCGCAGGCTGTGCCGAGCTTCGGGAGAGCCTTAGGCCCGTGCCGTGCCGCTCCTCAGGCTTAACCTCCTGCCACTGCACGAGCAAGTGCTTACAGCTCAGCATCTGTGGAGTAGCAGGGGACCAGCAAGATAGAGCTGCACATCTCAGGGCAGGGAAACGCCTATCACGGAAAGAAATCACCTTGATTCAAAAAATCCCCGGAGGAGGGCGGAAGGGAGGAGGGGGAAAGCGTTCTCAAACCCCAGAAATCAATAGGAGGTAGCTGGCATACTGAACAAAGTTTAACTTTAATGCAGATTAAGTGAAAATTAAAAACCAACCAACCAACAGCAAAACAACCCAAAACCAAAAGCACTAAAATACTCCCGAATTAAACTACACAGAACACAAAATGAAAATCCTTTAAAAAAATCCTTTAAAAAAAAAAAATAAAAGATTTAAGGTCTGTGGAAAGCATTTGCACATTGTTGTGGGGAGGCAAATGATTGAAAATGTTCCTCTTGGAAGACAGTGTTGACCAGAGTTAGAAACACCTTTGTAAATTAAATCTCGATGGGATCTATTTATGGAAAAATCTTAATTAAAAATAGAAAATTTGGGGGAAAAAACCCCAAAGAGCGTCCGGGAAAAAATTCCGAGTTCAATAATGAAGGGGGGGATTAAAAAAAAGGGAAATATTCGAATATTCCGGGATTTAATTCGGGAATT
>JAODKT010001765.1:1369300-1385724 GCA_027576195.1 Cossypha heuglini | reverse complement strand
ATACACACATATATATATATATATATATATATATATATATATGCATGCTAATTCTACAGATTTGAAGTACTGTAACTAGTTGGAGAAACAAAGATATAATTGTTGGCTTAATTGGAAAACAGGTGAGTTCAGCATTTAGGAAAAGGTCACTGATACTTTTCATCAGCCCAAAGCTTGTTTAGTGCAAAAACACATTGGTACCTGAATCCCACATAATTAGAGTATGCTCTATTGATTTACTATCACTTTGAAGACCTTGTAACCAGCAAATATAAATTTAGCGGTGGCATTTATGTGGATGTTCTGTAATTTAGAGCTTTGGATTTTGATATCTGTACTTAAGGAAAGTAATTTTTTTCCTTCATTAATAGCCATAAGGATTCTATGGAAACTGGCTCAGGAGGAGAAGACGTTCAGGGTGTTCTTTAAAATAGAAAAAAGTATAAAGTGAAAAGGCCATAGAAAGATCTCAGATTCGAAAATGCTTGGGCTGGAGAATGCTTGCATATGTGGCATTTCATTTTGTTTTTTTTCCACAAGTCCATTATAAGGCAATTAGTACTAGAAGTTTCTTAAAGAGCTTTTATGTTACCCCTTTTTCTTGTAGACTTTCCACCTTTCCACCTGCAGTTTTGCAGCTATAATCCTAGCAAACTCTGACAAACTTACCATGGGACCTTATGTCACAGTGATAATAACAGAAATGGGATTTCAAAGTATTGACAAGAAGTGCAGTTGGATTATAAGTTTTTGGGCATATTTGATTATGATAAAATTATTTAGTAGCAGACACAGATTTAAAATTCTAATAGGAAGTAGGCAGTAGGCATGAATTAATTCTCAAATGAGAATTAAATATATTTGATAATAAAGACTCAGAGAAGGAAACAGGCACTCAGGCAAGAGGAATGCATATTGGGAGATTTTTAAATCATTCTTAATGCTTTTATATACTGTTTGATTTTCAGTTTATCCATTCTAGTAGCTTCTTTGGTAAGATCCAGTACGAAACAATAACAGAAAAGCTTGCAATAAACAGAAAATTGCAGTAAATTTACTACTTTTATGGTCAATACAAAGTGTGAATTGCTCATCTATTTTCATTTGTTGTCAGTTGTTGCACAAAAATTCTATTTATCTTACATTTCTATTCTGTTAAATATGCTTTATTAAGTGAAGGCTATTGTGCAAGAAACTGTATTCTTTACATTCTATATTTCTGTATTGGCAACTTTGTAACCACTTCTAAAAGGTGGGGTTTTTCTGTCAATACATAAGCTGAAGATCTAGTTGAATAAAATTTTAACTGATTGGGTACTGCAGAATCTGGTTTATAAAATCAATTTCATAAAATTTCTGCCAGCAGTGTTGTGAAATTAATCAAAATACTAGTATGTTTTAAAGTTATGCTGAATAAAGTCATGCTTTAAATGCCTTTAAAGTTCTTTGAAATACGATTACAGTTTCCAAACTATGTACTTAGACTGTGTTGAAAAGTAAAATTAAGATTTTGGATAAAGAGAATTCTAAATGTGTGTATTTGCAACATGAAGAAGGCTCTGAATAGTTCGATGATTTTCCTGAGAATGCTGTGGGAGATTTGTTCCAGCTGTAAGCAGCATGAGGTCATATACTTGCTAATTAACAGATAGATACATATTACAGGCCCAGTACTCTGCTTTGTCTAAATATTTGGTTTAGAAAAATGTTTTTCTACCTCAGGCAGTTCCATGCTTAAGTTTCATCTCATTGTGAAAAGCTGCTTAAACTGAATTCTTCATATGTTTCAGGATGGCTTGTCAAAAGGTAAGGTGATGTTTTGGTACATGTGCTGCATTCTGCTTTTCCTTTGAATTTAAAAAAATCAGAGCTGTACACAATGGCATTCAGGAAATCACTCTTTCTTCATGCTGCTTTTTATTTGGTTTTAGATTACCTAGCTCATTTGCAAACTATGTGTAACACTGCCCAGCAGTGAAATGTTAAATGCATATTCTTTTTGCTCCAGTGAAAAGGTGGGTTGGGAGGAAACTGCTTCAGCTGGGGTGGCTGTCTGTAAACATAAAAGAGGACTCATGAGCTTAATGGGAAGTGGAATTATTTAGCTCTTCCAGTTATTACGGAAACTGTGTGGGTAAGGTGAACTCACGTTTTTGGAGTGCTCCTCCAAGCTGGTGAGCGCCTCATAGGTGACAGCTCAATTGCTTTAGGATGATGGTTGATTTAAGGTGGCCAACCTGAATAAAAGTCCTCTGGTGGCAGCAGGTTGGAAGTGTACTCCAGTCTGTCTTCTGGGAACAGGAATTCTTAAGGGTACTGCAGCAGAAGTAACTGCATAAGAACAATTGCATCCACTCTAGTCTGAAACTGAAGTGATTTTTAGACTCTCATGCAGCAGTTTAACAGTCAATGTGGGAGTATGTCAGGCAAAGTAAGTTTGCTCTAGCTTTGACGCATTCTTTCTTTGTCTCACCCCTACACACTTAAAATGTAGCCTTCATTGTGGTGCAAGGCACAAAGTCTCACCAGACTCTGTACTACATAAACCAGCATTTAAAGTAGTTTAGTGTTCTCCTCACTCTGCTCATTCTTTTAGTCAAACATGTTTTTCTTCAGTCTTTAAATAAAAAAATAAACTAGTTCTCCACACTGTAACTAGATCTAATGTAGAATACTAATTTTTAGTATATGGATTTTTTTCTAAGCAGGACTTAAATAAGAACATGTACAAATTGTACAAATTTTTAATCGATGTTGAAGGACCCCACTTTAACCTTAAAGGCTGGTTATGTATTCAACTTATGATGAAGCACAACATACTTTGAATTCCTGCACAAAAGTATAAGGGAGAACAATGATGTAACTCTTCAGTAGCTACAGAATTCCTGGCAGTTACAAAAAGATGAAACAAAACTATGCGTGAATTTTCCTTCATTTAGGTAAAATGACATTAGGATGTCCATCCCATCAATTTAACAACCAGAAAAAAATCTTACAGGGTGGTGCATTT
Source organism: Cossypha heuglini (assembly GCA_027576195.1). Lineage (NCBI taxonomy): Eukaryota > Metazoa > Chordata > Aves > Passeriformes > Muscicapidae > Cossypha > Cossypha heuglini. The sequence continues at coordinate 1,382,714 of JAODKT010001765.1, read as the reverse complement.
TCTCGGTTTTGAATTATTTTCTTTTCACATTCAAAGGAATGTGCTGTAATGTTGTGAGGCGAAGCTCAAGGAATCAGCAGTTCTCAATGGAAAGTGTTCAAAGAGAATTCATGTGCACTGTCTATGTCTTAGCATGAGTTGCTTTCCCTTTCTTATTGCAGCTGAGATTTGCCAGATGGCTTTCTCAGGCTTCTTCAGAGAGATAGAAAACCATGGAGTTTTGTCTTTATCAGGAAACATAGTAGTATAAAATTACAGTTGATACTTTTCTCCATCTAGGTTTTCCTGAGGGAAGTGTGTGGTTTTTTGACTATTAATTATTGTGCATTTTGACCATGATATAAAAATTTTACCATACTTACACATCAGTAGTACAAACCAACTCCCAAACTGTCATATAGCTGGGATATTAACGTTCACAACAAAAGAAGTCAGACTTGAAACCTCTTTTTTTGAAACCTTGAAATCTGAAAAATTTCTGCAATGGGAGATATGTGCTGGGAGGAGTTTGTTCAACATTAAATCATTATTACTGAAATATCCTACAATTGTTAGTAGAAGTATTTAAGAATATATCAATAATTTCTCCTTGAGAGAAAATTTAGCTGACTTTTATGCAAGTTTGTAAATTTCTGAAAATTGTAGTTAGGGATAAATTACGAAAGTGAGTTTCAAATAATTAATTCCCTATAGCCTTTAGTATAATTTGTGTGCATACAATTCATAGAAATATTCCTAATGAAAAAAATTGTATTAATCATTGGTATTCCTTCACAAACAGAAGTCTGCCCAGCAAAGCTCATTAATTTCAAATATGACATCAGTAGTTTTGGACTGGCATCATTAGCATACCAAGTGGAGTACTTAAGAAAAAATTAGAAAAAAGTAAAACTGTCACATTAACATAGTGATAACCTGTGTTCCCCTTTGAATAATTTAGCCATTTCTTCAGTTTTATGCACAAATTTTCTGTGAAATTTTATTTTCTCCCTATGAATAAAAGATATCCAAATGCCCCTTTTACAAAGTCCTAACCCCCTTTTTTTTTTTTTTTTTTTTTCCTAAGAGTGCTGGGCAACTAGGCTTGAAAAGCTGCAAAAATTAATTTGCCTGTTTTTTCAGAGTGTAGGCTTTATAGTGAGTTGATTTGACTTTTCTTCCATGTACACCCAGCACATTGAAGCAACAATCAGTTAGTGAGGTTGGAAATTCTTTTGTCAAATGCATCAGCTAGAAAGTGTATAATGGACAGCAAAGCTTCAAGAGCAGCCCAAAGGTATGAAGGTCACCATACCTGGGTAACCAAATACTTTAACCATGCTACCCATATCTGTGATAATCTTCTGCAAAATTAAGTTTCTCAATGATAGTTGGATCAGCAGCACACAATAATTGCTACTTGGAGAAAAAGGGAAATAATTCAAATTAATATATTCTGCATTTGTAGGAAAAAGTGTGATGGGCTTCCTGTTTGTTTGCAATTTTTCATTTCAATGGAGAAATGAGGCAAAGTATTAGAAAAATAATGCTAGCTGCTGGAGGCCATTTGATGGAACAAAGTGGTCAGCAAATGTGGTTTGAGTTTTTTGATTTTTTAAAAAAAATATTATTTTGTTGTGTTGCTCTTCTTTTTTTTCTGTGCAATCTGTATCAATAAAAAAAATCTAGAATTAAAAAATTTGCTGAGCATCTTTCATACAGGTTGTGGTGCTCTCTTGAAATAATCAAAATGCATGGCTTGTCCTATTTTAAAATCTCTTTCATTTGAAAACCCCCTATAAGTTTTTGTTTGTTTCTTTCTTTTCTATTCTAGGATTATTAGAGAAAAGTTATCTTTGTATTTGGTGTAACAGTAATAATTGTGTTGCAGTATCTGTTTTTCATCATCAACTTTAGGTTTCCACAGAAGGTGTGGAAATGCAGTGCCTGGATATTCTTATTGTCATTTTCTACATGAAATCATATATTGAAAAGTATCCAAATGTTTTTGTTCTCAGAATCATCTTTTTTCTTCTCAGCATGGAGGCCAGCCTTTCCCACTCTTTCCCATCTTCCCATTTTTTTCTGCCCTTCCTTTGCAGAAGGCTGTAACACAGGTAGAGTGCCTAATTATTTTTAAATTAGCTCATAATTTGGATTTCTACTCTCCCTCACTGATCCTAAGTGTAGTGACCCTTCTGGAGTAAGAATTTGTTTTTAATTTGTGATGTCCTCAACCTACTTACTTTGTGTTTTCTAGAACTGATAAAAATGGGAAAGAGAGCCCTCCAGCTTATGTAAATATAAGATGTTTCCTAGTGTAGGTGAAGAGATAAAGTAACTGACAGAGTTCTAACACAGAATTGATAAAGTTGACATTTATGAATTTTGGAATGAGTTTAGGTGTGTTAGTATCTTTGAGTAACACTGAAGTGCAGTTATAAGATAACATCTTCTTTTTCCCATCCACTGCTCTTACAGGTCTTGGTTTGCTTGAGAACTGAATGGGGAAGGAGAAGGAAGCCCATGAATATTCATGTTCTGTTAATTTTATCAATCGTCAATGCTGAACAAATTAAAGCATGAATTGTGACATTTATTTAACTAAGCACTTTCTGATTACTTAAATTAGGCTTTGTAAAAAAAAAAATAAAATTGCAGTTTATGCTTCATTGTATATTTTAAAGACAAGGAATTGTTAGAAGATGCATGATGAGCAAGGAAAGGAAGGGAGGGTAGAAAATGGATAACAGGAATGGAAGAAATCGTCAGCAACAGTCATGTTATTCAGGTCTCTGGTGCAGTGTTGAGTCAGATGACAGTCTTTAACCAGTGGATTTGAGTTTTAGTTTCCTAACCATAGGTGACTTATGCCTTTGTGATGCCCTAATGTAGTTGCTCAGTGCTAGCTACTGTCCTCTTTTACCAAATGCAGCCAGTCCCATACAGGTATTTCAGAAAACAAAGAACAATTGCGTGTTCATTTGCATTCAGGATTATGAATTGTGCATGTCTATATTCTGATGTTGTATCTAGAACTTTGCCTTTCCTCCTTGCCTTTCCCAAAGGCAAGGATTTTTTTCATGTTATGCTAATTATATCTGATGCTAACAGAGCTCCCTTAATCAACACTTGTGCTTAGCTATCAGCATAATTAGATTAATTATATTTTAGAGACACCCTAGAAATCCTATCATGCATGTATGAATCTGCACGTGTTGAACGCAACAGCCTTGTCTTCATATTCAGAAACAAACTAATATGTTTGGTTTCATTTCCTTGTTTTTTTTAATTTTTTTTCCTTTTTTGTCAATGATATACAAAGTGATGAAGTCCAAAATCTTATACTGCTAATTATAGTCCATCCACAAAATCAACTTGTGTGCTTTCCTTCTCTGACACTAGGCTGGTGCCTCTGAGACTCATGTGATGAACTGTGTAATGTCACATTGCCTTTTTTTTATTTGCTGCTTTGGTAGGTCACCTTTTCCTGAATTTGGAAAGAAAGATGGACCTAGGGATCAGAGTAATATAATTATACTAAGGTGAGGTGTATTTTCTGTTTTTGTATTATTGACATTTTGACCATTATGCAACGAGTAAAGATTGCTGGCAGGAATATTTTCTTTTGAGGTCAGGGTTATTGATTTTGGGGTAGAAGAAGAGTTAATAGGATAAATCTTAAGGTGATAATACTATTTGTATCTAACTTTTGACAGCATTTGGTTTGGATAGAAAGTTTGAGATACATGAATCTGCATTTACTGAAGTCACTTGGATATTATGCTCATTAAATGATTGTTGAAAAAGAAATTTAAGTGTCCAGGCTGTGACTAGCATGTGTGAGAGATGACCCTTACAGGCAAAGACCTCCATCTATCCAGACTTTATAGAAGCAATAGTGTAGATCTTGTTTGTGAGCCAGAAACAATTTCCATAATCGGTAGATGAAGGGATTTTCAGAAGTTATCCTTATAATCACAAAGAATAGATCAGCTTCATGAGCAAAAAAAAAGAATCCAAGAAAAACTTTGTATTGTTTCGTCTAATTTCATGAAAATATATATCCCTCATGCCTGTAGTGTGGTATCCCTGTTTATGCAAAATGTAACATCTGTCTATGGTGTTTCGCTGGCTTTCTGCACTTTAATAACTTGGGGAAACAAAAATATGTCAATTTGAGATTTTCATGACGTAAGCTCACTTTATGTTTCCAAAAGTATTACAGTATATTTTGTTGTCATTTATGTTTGAATCAAATTAGAGTTGCAAGGCAGATATTATTTGGGTGATAATAAGAAAGATGAATAATAATTATATTAATAATAATCATGGTTATACCTTATGGTTGAAAGGAAGACCACACTGTAAATTTCAGAGGAAGTAGATTTTTTTTCTTGTTTGGTACTCTAGGATAAAATATAGAAACAGAGTCAACAATACAATACTGTTTCTGTTTTCTTTGCTATTATATTTTGGTTTTAGCAGTGTTAGGAGGGAACTAAGATGTTACTTGTGAAACATATTCAGGTGTTATTCATGATACCTAAGAAGAAAAAGATTACATACAAGCATAATTTGATTTTTATCCTGTATAGCCCTCTCGGAATGATAACTTGTAAAATCTGCAAACAAGGTGTTTAAAAATTTATATAGGTGTCTATTCCTTTTTGCAGGGGAAAAAAATCCATAACTAAACCCACAAAACCCAAGTGTGACAGACATGTTCAGGCATTACTGGAACAGTAACTGAAGTTTTAATTGTGTTATATTACCCTGCACATCTCTGTCTATATCCCAGTAACACTTGACTTGCTCGTAGAAGAACTACTGTATATTTCAAGCTGCCAATAAGAGAGGAGTTGGAGAGAGTACCAGATAGGGCAGTTTTATAAAGTAAAGATAACCAATCAAAAAAAGCATGACACTGCTAGACTTATACTGCTTCTAACAAGAATTAGTTTGTGCCTTCCATCAGTAAAGGTCTCACAAGGAAGGCAGTGGACAGGAGTCTGGAGGAATGGCTACAATTTCTTTCCTTACCCACTGGGATCAGGAATTAATTCTTTGTCTCATCTCTTTTCAAAGGTAGTTCCAGGAGGGCTTTTTTAGCGCTTAGAAATTTTGCAATGCATATTAAAGTATAGATTGATTATAAAAATACCAATTAATAAGGTTGGTATATCCACATAGCCACAGGCAAATTTTATTCCCAAAACTGCAATAAAAAGGAAATTATTGTAATACACACTGTGTGTAATTCATGGTGAAACAGAATTTCCCCAAAATATCAAATCAGGTTGTTAATTCAGCTTTGGAATAACTCTGGTAAAGTGAGATATGCTATTTGTTTTCATGATGGTATTTGAAAGCAAACAACTTCAGAGTTCTAGAAGTAATGAAAATACAAAGCAAATCTCCATTATTCTAATGATGCATATTTCAAAATGCAATTATTCAGGCCATTCCAATAAGTTGATATTATTACATTATGTAGTAATGGTCTTTTTTTAAAAATATATTTTTATATGGTCAGCAGGGTTTTTTTGTTTGGAGAAGGATATAACATGATTTTTATGTATGCTTCTGAGGAAAAACTGACATATAGTGTGCTCCTCTTCCTCCCTCCACTAAGAAATGATTGGAAAGATTTCAAAAAGTGGAAATTAAAGTGTGTGTGCACCAAAAAATGCACAGATCATTATTAAATATAGTAGCATGTTACATAAGTCAAATATCTGTGCAGTGGAAGCACAGATGATATGTAAAATAAGAAGAGCCAGCAATACTCAGGTCTGAAGATACAGTTGTACATGCAAAAATGAAGCTTACAGAATGATGGGCTCCATGTTAATCAGAGGACAGCTGGGCCCAGCTGGCATTGTTAATAAAGCAAGTGTTCTTTCAGATGCACTTCTTTTATGCAAGTTCCTCCCCAGCTAGAAAATGAGTCAGTCAAAGTTGACACAATCTAGGTGAGTGGTTTCCTCCTCTTCACAAGAGTATATGGTTTATGTGTTATCAAGTCTGTAAACAGAAAGAGCAGAATCTACTAGCTACTGAGGAAATAGCGATTCAAAAGATTTTTAAAATTAGTCGTTTTTTTGTACACCTTGAAGATGACAGTATTGTTGTAGTTATATTGTAAATTGCAAACTTTTTTGTGTTCTGGCAGCATCTCAGATTACTCCAAACTCTGTTGCCTGGCTTGCTAATGCAGACTTAGTTATTAGACTCCATGTCTCAAGAAGTAGGACCTTTATGTTATTTGGTAAGTTAAGCAAAAGTTTACGGAGTTCTGTGTTGGCCTGAAATACTGTGGGACAGACAGTATCTTACATTTAGTATCTTTGGGCTAGAGGTGACCCAAAAGAATTGTCTGAAAGATTAAGTCCAAACATCAGCTTAGTTTCTCCACCAGGTACACCATTAAGCCATGTCCTCAAGGGTCATGTCAACATGGGTATTTTTGAACACTTCCAGGGATGATGATTCCACCTCTGGATATACTGTCCCGCCTGCTTAATTCTGGGCCACAGAAAGAGCATAACCTTAATTATGAAAATCACTACCAGAAATCTCTAACTATGTTTACATAGGATAAGAGTTCCTTCTAGTAAACTGAATTGCAGATTAAGTCGCTGACTTAACTTAGTCTCTCTTACTTGAAGAAAAAAGAATATTTTTCTTCTAGTAGCTTGATGGGTGGGAACAGGTAATTTTTTTTAGTTCCTGAGTCTATGTCACAAAGTACACTGGCTGCTTGTCGAATATAGAGCCTATAAAATCAACATGATCTAAGGAGCCCTTGGGCTTTGTACTCAGCAGAAATGAGTAGCAAGCTCCAGGTCCTGCTGATGAAAAACCTTCGGTGATTCTGCATTATAATTAGATTCTTGTAAAAGTGCTGGAATGATGATTAGGGGGAGTGAGAAATAATACAGATTATTTTTTTCCTGCTAAAATAGATCAAGTGTTGTTTAATGCCTCTTACCTAAATGGAAATATTATTCTTTGTTTATAAGTGAATTCTTGTTACATGATCATGAGCCAGTGTCATTGGAGAGAAATTCAGATGGTTTTCAATTCAGTTTAGGATGCTGATTCTCCTTAAAAGCTGCTAGTCATTCCAATGGCATGTCAAATCATGTTGTAAACACAATGGAAGTGAGGCCAAATATGGTACAGACATGTCACTTTTATAGCAAAACTCTAAAAAGAAGGTTTTGTTCTTTCGTGTCCTGGATTATTACCATGAAACCTACAAATTATTTGACACGTTGGTTCCAAATTGATTCCAGGGCAAAAATTCCTTAAAAAACAAAGTCTTTACTTATACTTTTTCTGAATAAATCGGTGATTACCTTCCTTTTTGTAGTTGTTTGGCTCCACTATCTTTTTTTTTTTTTCCTATTTGCATGGATGTTGCCTATTTTTTTCTTGTGTTATTAAAACGCCTTGTTTAGAGAAAAGAGTTTATTGAACTTTAAAAGATCCCTCAGCTATTAGAAGTACTGAATGCTTATGAATAATATGTAGTAGTTACCTTGGTCCATAATTTGGGAACCCAGATTCAATTAATTTATATACAGGAATTCTTATGTTAATTAAGACTTCAGTTTAAGCAGAAGGTCCTATGCTGTTTTTCAAAGGTCACTTTAAAAAAAATGTATGATAAGAACTGGAAAGCATGGGAAACATGATTAAAATGGATTTTTTTTCCTGTTGAGGCTGACATATGGTTTGAATTAGAAATTATGAAAACTAGTATTATTTAAGTAATTTAGTCAGTCTGTGCTGAGACCCTGAAAGGGGAGTATATATAATGTTTTTTTATTTTCCCTGACAACATAGAAGTAAAATCTTTATATATTTACCTCTTTGAAATGCAAATGGTAAAGTAAGGAAATGGCTTATTTCTTTTGATTGGGTGGCATGGATGTTTTTCTTAAAAATAAACTTTATCTTTCAGTATGGAGACATCAAACCCTTGGATTCCTGGCACTGTGGTACTGTGGCATGTTTCATTCAGTGATCTGATCAATTAAATAGGTCAAGATCAGAAAAATGCAAGGCACATATTTGATTTTTGCTGTTAGTCACTGAACTTAATGGCTATCAAACGGCTTAAGTAAAACAGCTGTTTATAATAAACACTTGTTAATTTCAAAATATTCTCAAATTGGAAAGAATTTTCCAGTCTCAAAAAAAGAATCCTGTGTTATAGTATCCTACAAATGAACACTTTTAAATGGTGAGAATGTCTCTTAATTAATGTGTGCAGCAGCAGGCTTTTATTTGCAAGTCTCCTGTATGGATTATCTATATTTAAAGATGCTTATACAAATTTGCTTTCTATACAAATGGAAAAGGTAAAGATGAAGTTAGCAGGGAGGGTGCAGTATAACTGATACAAATCAGTATAAATTGGCTTGTAAGTGATTTTTTGGTAATGGAACAGAAGTAACACATTCAATGGATAAAAAGTTGCATCTGGTTTTTTCGTTTGTTTTTTTAATTGGTTTGTTTTGGTTTGTTTTAAGAGTGTTTGGTATTCAAAAGTGGAGTTTAACTGCTAAAATAGGTGGCAAAAAGATAATTATCTTAAATGCACTTATCTTCAGTTGAAGATGACATCTGACATCACTTTTGACTTAATGACCCTGAACTACAGTATTGATTCCTGGAGGAAATGCTGAGAATAAAAGAGTTGCAATTTTAGAGTTCCTGATAAATGTTACTTCTTTCATCCAAGATAATCCTGTCATAATATAGAAAAAACTGAATGCTTTGTTATCTTCAGATAAAATGTGTTGGTTTTCTGAAATGAAGAAATAAATGTAAACTTGTTCATATGATAGTCATGGCTTTTTTCAGAGTGTATATAAATTATTTTTCACTTTGTTCATATGTATGTAGGCATTTGGAAAAAATATCAAGAACATATTTGCTAGCAGAATGAAAACAGGTAAAATAAATTTAAAAAGAAAAAGCAAGCAAACATATTTGCACTGTCAGGAAACAGCTTTCTGTCTGTCTTGCTAGTGTAGAATACAAAATTATGAGCACTGAAGATATTCAGCAACTTGTTGTGTTGGGGGTAAACATCTCTTATGAAGCTATTAGAATGCAAATGTGAGTGGACCCAGAATTGAATGGAAGACTGATGGTTAGAGCCAGCAATCTCAAATGTTCTGTGGTTTTCTGTTAGCAGGACACAAAGCATAATATTTTAATTCTTTAAATTTATCTTGATGCTAAAATGCCACAAATTAAATGGGAAAAGGAAAGTTGAAATCAAGTCCCTGTTGACAGTTTCTTTCAAAGAAGACTGATTCAAAAGAATGAGATGTGAACAGAAGAAGTTAATTTAACACAGTAGCCAGCTTGAAACTGTGTGCCTCTGTGTGTGTAAGAAGAGTTGTGCACATAAATGTACGTGAGATCCCACTGACCTCATCTGCATGTGGTTACATAATCATATTGGTTTCTTGCTGTTGTCTAACAAAGGAAAAGAGATAAATGGATATTTTATTATGTAAGTATTTTTCTCATCTGCATTATTTATGTGGTTTTTACCTGGTAAATGCAATCTGGGATCCTGACAGAGCCACAGGAAGCTGTTTGACAACAGACTTGGGGAAGAAGAGGAAAGGCATAAAATCATTGTACATCCAGAACTCTAAATCTCTTGTATGTGACTTCTCTTTGTGGTGTAGTATTACTTTAAATCCAAAAATAGATGTTTCCAAGACAGTAGACAGCTAGTTTAAGCCAGCCGTCTAAACCATGATATGGGAGCTGGTAAGCAAACCCAGATACAGAGTTGAGGGTGTAGCCCAGTGCCTAAAATTTCTGGAGGTTTCTAATAGGTAACAGAAGCATGATTCTTGGTGACAATGATGATTAATATCTAGTATTACCATTTGTTCCATTCTTTAGCCTGAAAGGAATGTGCCAGAACATGCTGAAAACAGAGCAATAGATCACATAATCTCCATACAAAGTTTACTCTTTTGTAAGACATGTAACAAACAAGAGGTTAGTCTATATATGAGATTTTCCGAGCCTCTTGGCCAAAGGAGGAGAAGAAATTATTAGGAATATGATTTTGTCTTCCAGACCTTTGCAGATTATGCTTATTATTTAAAGGGGACATTTCTATGAAAACAGGCTGAGATAGTTGAGGTTATGCACACTGAAGAAATCTCCAGGGAGACATTATTGCCCTGAGTGCCTACAGGAAACCTGGAGAGTTTGCAGTCATGCAAGACTGCAGTCATGACAGTACAAGGGGCAGTGGCTTCAAACTGAAAGAGGTAGGTTTAGAGTAGATATTGGGAAGAAATTCTTCACTATGAGGGTGATGAGGCATTGCAACAGATAAGGCAGTGACGCTGTGGATGTTCCATCCCTGGAAATGTCCTAGGCCAAGTTGGATGGAGCTCTCTGCAACCTGGTCTAGTGCAAGGTGCTCTTGCTCATGACAGGTGGGTTGGAACTTTAAGATTGTTTCCAATCTGAATCATTCAGTGCTTCTATGGTTAAAGTTTTATTCATGCTTTCCTCTACTACTCAATACTATTTCTGAAGTTAGTCTGTTTGACTGATAAGTGTGGACGTGCTAAATCACTTCCTTACCCTTGTACAAAAGTTTAGGGATTTTAATTTGTTTATTTTCAGATTTATTTCAAACTCTCACCTATAAAATTAGACTAATTTTACTTTTATCTCTAATGATTAAGTGTGAAAAATGTATTATTTTTAATGTCACGATGAAAAGTTCACAGAATATTCCAAGAGCTTGCCAGATGAATGTGCAATATGACAAATTTGCAACCTGCAATTCTAAAGGACATTAGATTGCTTCCTTATCTTGCTTTGGTATATGTAAATGAATATAAGGAAAATTCACCATCTAACTTTGTTTTAGTATAAATCTCTTCATAAAATGTCCAAGTTTACTATATTCATTTCCAGCTTTTATTGCTTTATATTTGTCAACATTAAATTTGAGTTTCTGCTTCTCAACTGAGTTACAGAGAAAATCAGAATTCATTTAAATTTGTCTTACTACTTGCTAAGGATGCACTTTTCCTTCAGATTTCATATTATCAGCAAATTTACCAATCTAGGTGGTTTGTAAAAATTAAAAGCCAGCAGGAGTCTTCTCAGAGATGACCCTAGTAAAACCCCACAAGATAGTTCTGTATTCAGCACTTCCCTATGTCTATAAAGGAATTTTTGTAGTCTGAAACACATTACAGAGCATATTAATCTACTAGACTTGACTCATCTGTATGAAAATAGCAGAATCCTGATTTTTGAATGGTTTGTGTAATCAATGAAATCTTGATGTCTTCATTTTTGAGATATTATTTTTATCATACCTGAAATTAGTTAAAGATGTAATATAAATTTTTTTTATTAACTGTAGTTTGAGGTCAATTTATGCAGAAACTTTTTATATATAAAACTATAATATATAAAGTATTATAATCCTAATAATCCCATAATATGTAATATTATGCTAACAATAATATGTAACAGCACTATAATGTCTTAACCTATAAATTAGACTAGTCTTGTCTAAATATTTGAGATTCTCTAGCATCACATTAGATATTCACAAGAAAAGATTTCTATTGATTCCTCAGCTGCAGCAGATCATTATATGAAAAACAAATGCATTGTATAATCTTAACTCTGTTTATAGCTACTGGCATGTTTTGCTGTATAAGGCAGATCTGTGTTCCACGTTTGGCTCCAAAGAGTAGTTCATCTCTTTTTTTATTATATTTATTTTACGAAAGTATAATCTCTCAGGGTGTTTCATCTTTATTCAGTTCTGTAGTTGCTAGTCTCTGCTTCTTTGCCCACATCTCCCTTCACCCCATATCCCCCTTCTCCCTTGTTTTTTATTTTGGAAATAAGAATAGTCACTACCTTGTGCACCCCAGAAACATTGCATATTTGCTAGGAAAATTTTCTTCATTAATCAGATACTTTATATGCTTAACTGTGCTGTGTTGACAAGAAGTGATTCACTTCCCAAGTTTAGGGATCATAACCTGCCATGTACTATCCAGTGAGATGTCTATGTTTAAACAGCCTCAAATCTCAGACATTTCCTTCTCAGATAATCCTCATTGCCAGCACTGTGGAAAAAGTCTAAGATCTCCAGTCTATATTCTTTTATAAGTTTGGAGAGAATCAGACTGAGTATTGAGTGATATGACTCTGACTGTCTCAGCCTGGCCTTTGGTTTCAGACAGTGTGGGTGTCCTGAACTGTGTGAGACAATCTCTCATTTGAGAAGGAATAATATTCTCGGTATTAATGGGACAGTTGAGGAGGTAGGAGTGTTTTTTTGCAGCTGCTGGTGTTTAGTGCTGTTGCTTGTGGTGAGACTGTGTTGACAGGGTTTCTTCCTTGTGTTAGGAGCTAACATGCTGATTTTTTTTTGTCCTAGAAGCTAGATTCCAATGGGAGGGAGAAGTGAAACTCTCTCCCCACTCTCTCAAGACAGCTATTGTTAGTATGAAGTCTGTTTTGTATCAACAACAGAATTAATCTAACCCTCAGCAGAGACAGAAGAAAACTATTAAATGTGAGCTAAATTTGAAGTGTTGTGTTTCATTTTAAAATATACATTTAAAATATACTTTGAAGTGATACCAGCCAAGAAGGGCTGAATTTCCCCCTTTAACTTATTGACATGCCCATTATTTAGAGAGAGGCTAAAGCTCTGTCAGTTTTAAAAATAAGAGTCTGGAATGCCAGCCTCAGCTTCTCTGATAGAGTAGGTGTATTGATGTATAATTTTACTGCACAGTAGAGATAGCTGGCAAAAAAGAAAATCCACAGACCATGGAGGCATGCAAAATCTGTCATCTAAATTATTGTATCACACATATTTCCATAGTATTTGAGCCATAAAGAACCTAATCTTGGTGCATCATTTCTATAATAGAGTCATGGTCATGTCTAGCTCTTTTCCAAACCGGACTCGTCAATCCAATGAACTATACAAAAATCTATTAAGCCCATTCTTAACATAGGATAGTTTTGTCTAATTACAATATTTCATTCATTACATGACTTCATTGTAACTGCTTATGTTTAAAATCTTGTGATTAGAAAAGTACAGTTTAAAATGCTATGTGAAACTCCTTTTCTGGTATTTACATTCATTTGTTTTTATGACAGATGAGAGTGGTAATCCCAAGCACCAATCCCCATAAACAGAAGTTTATTTTTTTAGACAAGTTAGTGGTTTAGTGCACTGAACAGAATTTTTGGTCTGGATGTCTAATGTTCTGGACAAGCATTTATCATTAAAAAAAGAAGTTTTCTCAGTAAATTGTGACAGTGTAATGGAAATACTTCCTCTATGATGAAAAAGAAAAAAAAAAAAGAAAAATACAAACAACGT
>JAODKT010001765.1:1352381-1366755 GCA_027576195.1 Cossypha heuglini | reverse complement strand
GTGTGGCTGTGAACAGTGTCAGGGTGCTCAGGGCTCCCCCACTCACAGCCCCTCCAAGAGAAAAAAACAACCAAAACCAAGCAACAACAACAACTGAAACAAACAAAAAACAATCCAGCAAACCTAAGCAAGTTATTACTGGTGGCTTAAAACATTTCTTTGAAGGACTAAAAATAGAAAGCTCATTACTAAACTTGTGTAGCCTTAAAAGAATTAATATTTTTGATAATTCTGTTGGTTGATGGGGTCTCCTGTGGTTGACTTTTAAAGTTTCCTTTTTCAACCTTCTTTAAATTTAATTTTTTAAACAGATTTACTTTATGTCTCTTAAGTAGGGACCCACATGTCATTGGTGTTTTGCTTCCGTACATTTTGTCATTTAAAAACATGTACAAAAAAGAAGTCTCCCAAATCTCTCTTGTATAGTTCACAGAAGAAAGACATTAGTTAGCAGCCTCTAAAGACTAACTAAGTCTGAATTTTCTTTTATGCTGCACATTAAAGTCCATATCTATTTAGAGTGTTAAAGCACCAGGGAAGAGGCCTATTTAGAAACCAGTATCTCATTTACTCAGAATATTCTGCAGTGATTGTCCAGATTCTGTGCAAGCTCAGGTGTGACAGGCTAACTGAGGAGCTGAACTTTCTCCCCAGAGGAAGAAAAGCCAGTGATGGAAATAAGAGAAACATACTGAATGATGATTTTTGCCAGATGTGATGGAAGTCTTGCTTGTGCTTGTTCTGACAGGAAGAATTTCATGCATATGTGCTAGGAGCAATTCACCCAAAATAGAATTTTTTTTCTGATTTAAATTTACTAGAAAAGATATAATCTTTATTATCAGAAATAACCTATATAAATCAGCTTCCTTCAGAGTGAGGAACATTAATTTTAGAAACCTTCTGTGTAGAATTTCTGCTTTGACAAAGAAAGGTATATCAGTTTCCCCAGTGTATTAATTATGTGTTTCACCACAATTGTGAGGGAGTCTTTCCATATGTAGTGGGTTGACCCTGGCCGAAAGCCAGACACCCACCAAAGCAGCTCTATTTCTTCCCTCCACATCCAGACAGAGGAGAGAAAATATAATGAAGAGTTCACGAGTTGAAATAAGGACCAGGAGGGATCACTCATCAATTATCATCACTGGAAGAACAGGCTTGAAATTAGGGATATTAATTGAATTTATTACAACAAAATCAGAGCAGGATAATGAGAAGTAAGGTAAACTCTTAAAAAGACCTTCTGACACCAAACCCAGGTCATGCAAACCAAATGCGCCGTAGTAGATATTTAATAATTGTTTCATTAGGTAAATATGTTAAGATAGGAAATGAGAGAAATGTTCATCATTCCTCTGCTTCACAGATTTTTACCTGGATAATGTATGAGTTTTTATTAAAACAACCTGGTGCTTTTTTAACCTCAGATGCTGAAGATGGCTATTTCCATATTTACTATTCACTGCAGCTTCTCTGATGAGAGAACCTGAGAAAATGTATGTAGCTGATGATAGAGCAGCATCTGGTTCTGGCTCTGCACACTTGGAGGAGATGTTGTCCTCTATGAGCAAACCATACAGAATTTCCATGAAAAATCTCTGGAGCAGGTTTTGGCAAGAGATGAGGCAAAATGATCTGTTTAAATGTATTTGTAACCAAGTCCTAATTTTGTTAAATAGATAAAATCTTTAACTGGAAACATCATCTCTGCATGGGGGAAAGATGATTAACTCATTGTAATGCCAATGCTTGCTAATAATTATAGTCATAGTTTTGTCTGTAGAATAAGCTGAATATTACACAATGATAAGCTACATGGTATTTCCTCCCCTGTCTCCTTTCACTGTTAGTGTAGTAATTTATTACATAAGTACTTATATATTCCATAATTTGATTGTTATAATTGTGGTAAAGGATCAGAGAATCTTACAGTGTTTTGGGTTGGAAGGGACCTTTACGGATTAGCTAATGCAATAGCCCAAAAATGACCAGGGATGTATTCAACTAGATCGAGTTGCTCAGAGCTCTGACCAATCTGACCTTGAGTGTTTGCAGGGGTGGCACATCTGCCACCTCTCTGAGCAGCCTGGTCCGATGTTTCACTGTCATCATAAAAGTTTTTTCTTTACGCCTAGTCTGAATCTACCCTCTTTGAGTCCAAAAAGCGGTTACTCCTTTTCCCATCTTTTAAACCTATTTAAATATTGAAAGGTCACAATAAGGTCCCATTGCTGCCTTCTCTTCCCCAGTCTGAACAACCCCAGTTCTCCCAACCATTCCTCGAAAGAAGTGCTCCATCCCTTTGATTGTTGTTGTGTCCCTTGTCAGCATCTTCAACAGGTCCATGTCCTGTCTGTGCTGGGGACCCCAAAACTGGATGCAGCACTGCAGGTGGGGTCTCACTAGAGCTGCTTTTAGTGCAGCCCAGGACATGATTGTTTTTCTAAGCTGTGCATGCACATTGCTCGTCACGTCCAGCCTCTCACCCACCAGCACCCCCAAGCCCTTCCCAGCAGGGCTGCTCTGATCTGCTCATCCCTCAGCCTATGCTGAGTCTGGGGGTTACTCCAAGCCAGGTGCAGCACCTTGCACTTGGCCATGTTGAACCTCGTAATATTCCATGGGCTCACTTCTAAAGCTTGCCCAGGTGCTCTGAATGGCTTCCTGTCCCTCAGGTGTGTCAACTCTTCCACAGCCTGTTGAGATCTGCTTACTGTAAAATGTTAAGACAGTATAACATTTGCTGACTTATCCATGAGACTTATTCAGTCTAATACTGAACTTCTGGCTAGAAAACAGGAGTTTGCTTGACTCAGCTGTGAGTTGAGGATGTTTTCAAGCCATGCACAGATTTGGGTTATTTGGGGATGAGTAAATATCTCTGCAGAACCAGAACCTTAACCTTATGAAAGATCATGCCACCTAAATATTTTAAAATTTCTCATAATGAAATAGCTAATCATTCTGCTTCTGCCAAATTACACAGATCTTCAGACTTTCTTTTTTGGATTCAAAGCCTTTTTGTGTACTATTACAATGCATTATTTTACATTTTAAACTTCTTTTCATAAGTAGCGCAAAAATGAATTTATAACTCCGTAATTAAGACCTTAGTGTATTTATGTACATCGAAGATTGACTGAAAATCTTTTATTAGATGCTTACCTTTAGCATATTATAATTTTTATTTTTCTATTTTAGGAAATCATTGATCATAAAATATTTGCTAAAAACTGAATCACATAGTTGGAGTTTAAAAATTAAATATGAATCACAAAAAGATATTTTGTTGTTCCTGAAGCTGCAATACATACTACTTATATGTCAATTCTTTACTAGTTTACTACTTAGAATAACTTCATTATCACTTCCTGCTATATTAATGTAAAAAAAAACATTGCTAACATAAAGTGATGATTCCTTTTTTTCCCAGAATATGCATAGGAAAGCACAGGAGATTAACAAAGAAGTATATGATAATCACGAATCCCAAACTTTACACACTGACAAGCTGTAGAGGACACTGACGATAGAAATCCAAAATGAGATCCTGCAGATTTTTATGGTCTTCTTGGGCTGTTTTCTCCCTAGGTTTTTTGACTTCAGAGGCACAGTGGCCATGCATAGGGATCCATGTCGGAATTTATACCTAGTTTTTGAAATGCTAGGCAATCAGCCCTTTACTAAAAATTAAATAAATTCAGGCTTCTGATCAGAATGTAGGTACTGGAATAGGACTTCAGTGTATGCAGCATATGCACGTTTAGTGTAATGAGTAGCAACCTCTTCATACACCACCTATCACCGGGGCTGTTGTGAGTTAAGGGGATTTGACTTTTGAAGTAAGAGAATATGAAGCTGTAGACTTGGAATGCGTCTTGGTATCCTGAAGTATTTTTTTATCTATTATCTACTTAAATGCCTCCTAAGATTTTCATTTTTATTTGATCTGCACGTCAGTGTGGGTAAAATCTGACATTTGGTCTTGTCTACCAACTCCTAGTAATCCCCCCAAAAATTATGCCTGGGAGGAAGTTGCTCAGTTCTCTATTTAATATGATATAATAGTGTTAACCAGTAGCAGTACATAACTTTCATCTCTTTCTGTTTTTTTCTTATGTCATGAATTTGCACATGTTAAGAGTTTTCTAGTTGTCTTCATATTTAAGGGAAAAATGACTGCAAGCTTAAATTCTGAGAGTAAAGTGGCAGCTTAGAAAATTTTGATTCATTGATTTTTCAGGAAAACAGACCATTTCACTGTCACCATTGGTGGTAATGTCCAAATGTCTTCAGTAAAGTGACAGATTCTACTCTATGGATCAGAAATAAAGGTATTGTGATAGTGCAGTGATCTTGCTTCAAATATTTCTTTAGAATTGTAATGTAGTTTTCTAGTTTTTAATGTTAAATAGAAGGTAACTAAACAAAAAACCATTCGAGCTTTCCCCCACTCTTCCCTTATCAGATAAATAGCATGGACAAAATAAAAGCAGAGTAAGCTGGAAACTGGCTGGTTTTGAATGCATATCTGCTCTACAGCTCCTGTGAGAAAAGCAGCCATTTCCTAGTACTAGGAGGAGTGCTAATATTTTGCTGTTGTTTACTGGCTTTTGTTAGAAAATCTCAAAGCTCGCAAAAACCTGATTTTTTTTTTAACAGCTATCAAATGTGAACTCTGAAGGCTTCTCATCAAACAGATGAGAAAGATGCCACATGCATGGAACAGCGTCTGTTTCATACAATCATCTCTTATCTAAGATATAAAAATATCTGTGTGAAATATCAGTGATTCTGTGAAAGAGCTTGGAATAGAAACTGGGCTCCTTTCTCCATTTCTTTCTCCAGGTCCACAAAATGACTGTTTTGCCAATGAGAATAGGAGCAATTACGACAGTGAAGTGATGTGAAGTTCTGTGAAAGATATATTTTAAGTGAACTGACTGCACCACCTAATATTTCCAGAATTCATCTGAGGTCTCAGAAAAGATGGGTATCTCCAGACACCTGCATTTATTTTACCTTTGAAACTTGCTAGCTTTGAAGGTAAATGGCACCAGGCAAATTCTGCCCCCAAAAAATCAGTTCCATTAGAGTCCTTCAAATGAGTGGTGATTAAAGCAGGTTTCAAAACAGTTGTAATATTTTATATAGTTGAAATATTTCTTTTCTGAACCTACCTTTCCATCTGTTCTCTGCTCTTCAAAAAATCTGCATAATAACACATATGAAGAAACAATTAGTGAAATAAACTGTGTGGACAAAAAAAAGAAAACAAAAAGCAACCTCAGACCCAGAAAATTGATTTCAAGCCTCTTTCTATTTGTACAACAAGTAAAGGAATCTGTCTACTGCATAGAGATAGTAAAATGATTGTAAGAATAAAATGCTACTTGGATTAACTCATGGCAACTCTAAGTAAAATGAAATCTCTTGACAATGCAAATCTTAGATGTGTTTTAGTATGTTATTAATTTCTCGTTGTCATGGTGGATGTTCTACATGCAACCTAAAGATTATATGTTTCTGAGGACTTTATCAACACCAGCTTTATTTAACGTAATCAATAAAGTGGTAGTAGTGTCAAAGATTTCAAATGTAAGGGAATTACAATGTGTAACCATCTGTAGTTGGATCATGGATTATCCAATGGCTGGATAACTGCCTTTGACATTTTTTAATGCACTGTTTTAAGAGGTAATATTTTTTACTCAGCAACCAGAAAGCAGCTGTACTTTTTTTTTCTTTTGTGAACTTGTTTGGTACTTGATGACTTTTTTGTGTTTGTCACTAAGAACTGGGCTAGAATGTCTGCTAAGATATTACATTCAAATATTAGAAAGTTGAGTCAAAATCCATGTGAGTTTATTACTGGATGTTTCTATACTGTGCTTTTCTGAGTCACTGTACAATATTTGATGGAATAAAAATTGACTGTGTATACTTTGTTTGGATGTCTTTTAAAAGGAGTGAGTGTATATGTTAGTTAGTTTATACTAATTGATTAAACTGATTCGACAGAGCTTTATGATGACCAAATAAGTCAAAATTAAGATTCAATAAATAATTAAATGTCTTAAAGTTATCAACAAAACAGATTAATAGAGCAGGTTATCTAGTTAAACTGTGAGGTCAACATTGAAATAAACTGCTTCTTACTGCCTAGTCTTGAGTAAAAGTAGAGAGCAAATCCCTTGTGAAGTGAAGTCTGTTCTTATGTTGTGACAAAGAGTGAATAAAATGGCTAGTAAGAACAAAGTGCAGTAGCCTCCATTGGATGTGCTGCTTCTGCACCACTATCCTTGGTCTACATCAATTCCACTGTAATGGTGATAAATACTATCTATATATATTTTTTGTATGCAGTTCCTGTGAGGAAATGTCTGAAGATGGTGAGGTAAATCACAGTTTTGAATTATGTATTTATTTCCAGCAAAAGGAAGCCTAGAGAGAGAAGCTCTCTGAATTCTACAAATATCTATAATCAAATGACATGAATCCTATTTGTGCTCATTTTGTTCTTAAACTCTTGCAGAGTGGAATTGCTCTAATAAGCAATTTTTTTGCCATTTATAAAATGAAGGGATTAACTGAAGAGAATGCTATAAGAAAGATAAGACATCTGGTATGATAAATTTCAAGAGACTTAATATAGTAATGGCAAGAAACTACCTACAGGCTTGCCCTTTCCAAAAACAGAACCGTGAAATCAAAGAAGGTCTTGAGACTTAAAAAAAGATCCTTCAGGAGGGTAGGGGAGACTGCTCTGTTGGCTCACAGCCAAGAATATACAGAGTTAGAGAATTCTAAAGTCCAACTGAAGACTTACACAACAGCAACAGTGAAGCTGTAATGGTACAAATAGACAACCTGTTGTCATATTGCTGCTATTGAAGAAATAGTAAGAACATCAGTAGGACACTGGGATAGGAGGTTATGCACCTAAGAATTCTAGCACAAGGTTGAAACAACTTATTTCCTAACAAGGGCATATAAAACTACAGCCTTTGAGCACATGAGAATTGTGAGATGGGAAGTGTGCTGCCAGCGTTCAGAAAGATGTTTCAGGGGAGACCTACGTATCTGTATGCCTGACATCTGTACTGAACCAGGGACTGAACCTGGTTATAGTCAGGGAACCAATTGGTCAACATGTTTAATATGCTTTTTTGGCTTTTTTGTTTGTTTGGGTTTTTTTGTTTGTTTGGGGTTTTTTTGGTTTGTTTGTTTGGTTTTTGTTTTTTTGTTTGTTTGGGTTTTTTTTTTTTTTTGTTTTTAAAAAACTTTGTTTAAAGAAAAATTTCACTCAAAATTCCTTTTGAGTGTTTTGAATGTGTTAGGAAATACACTAGTAGGTTGTGATAGACATGTGGATTCCCAAAGGGCTTTTTAATGAATTTCAACATCCATGCAGAAAAATGGAAGGTCTGATATGGATAAGTAATTCATGGCTTGGCTTAAAGGGTAAGTTCTTGCACTGTGAGAAGACACAGTGGTATTTCTGCAGGTATTCTTGTATCTTTTAACATATTAATTAATAAAAATACCAGAAAAAAAGGTTGATCTACTGAGGTGAGAAAGTTTGCTGATAGTACAAAACTACTGAATGTGAAAAGGGTCAGAGGTGACTGGCAAGACTAACAGAAGAACCTTACAAATTTGAATGACTGGGCAGTAATATGGCAGGTGAAATTCAGTGCATTTCACATTCATGAGCTGAGACATAACAGTGATGATAATAGTTTTTGGTGTAAAGTGATGGGTTCAATGCATTGTTACTACTCAGGAAAAAGGCCTTGAAATTCAGATAGATGCTGCATGGAAACAACAGATCAATGCCTGACAGCAGACAAAGAAACAAGTGACATATCAGAAAAGGAACATGTTAGAAAAGGAACAAAGAACACAACAGTTAATATGATTTATGCACCATAAATCCATGGTTTGTCACAAATTGAAGACTATGTGAGGAGTTCTGGCTGATTTATTTAAAAAAAAGTATAAAAGTGGAAGAAAAAAGATTCAGAGAAAAGCAACATGGATAACCAGAAGCATGGACTGCATCTACTATTTTAGGTAGGTAATAGGTAGGTAATTAGGTGGGAAATTTTAGACAGGTAATGGGACTCATTCATTTTAGAAAATTACTAAAAGAGATAGGAGAAGTCTGCAGAATAATTATCAAAAGAGAAGGAACTGCCCAATGCCTCTTCCATTGCAACAACCAGTTTGTGCTTGTTAAACACAAATTATGGAAAGGAAACTGGTTTAAAACAAAAGAATGTAGTTCTTCATGATAGAAATTGGTAGAGTGTGGCAAGTCTTTGCAGGCTGAATGCACATTGTGCAATTTGGATGTGCACATTGATGCTGTGAGAGCAGAATGTTTACAGGTATTTGAGTGGAGATGGAACAAGAACTTGCAGGAAAGAAAAACTGGAGCTTACTGCATAGTTTCAGTCACACTCTGGAAATCAAATGAACATACTTGTGGTCTAGGAAAGAATTATGGGGTAGCATCAGGATCGTGCTACTCTTACTCTTTCCAAGGCATACTTGATAGACTGTGGATATTGTGCTAGCTGTGGTCTTCACCCAAATTAGTCAGTTTGAATAGATCCGTTACAGAAAATTCAAAGAAAAATGCATATTTTCTCTATTCAGAAGAGGCTTCTCTTGAGTCATGCATCATCCAGTCATGATATACACAATATGATAGAATATATGACATGTGTTTGGAGAGCTAACTAAACACAACTGGGCTGCAGCCCAAAGATAACCTCTATGTGAATGGATAGCAAAACTCTTTCAAATTTTTGATGCAAAACGTCTGGATAATTACCTGAAGGCTTTACAGATGCAATGCAAAAGCTGCTCTGAGGTTTTCTTTATGTGGCATTGCAGTAGAGAAGCTGGCTTTACTTTTTCTCATAGTTGTATTTGCTAGCCTGCAGATCATAAGAGAAAAGGTATAGGAGGTAATGTGGCTTAGTGCCATATTAGGATTCCCACCACAGAGAGTCTGATTGCTTTAGGGCTAATTTTGTATCTTATTGTCTGTTATATGCTAGAAATGGCTAGCTGTCTTTGTTTGCTGATGAACAGGATACAGTATCACCAGCTAACTGAAGCTTCCGTAAAAAACCCAAACAAATAACAATACAATTTACTGTGATTTTTAAAATTCATACATCATGTTTGCCCTTTTGCTCCTTTGGCTTTGTGCACTATTTTCTAGCTCATATTCTGGGTGATTCTGTATAATGCAGTTGTCTTTGATTTTTCCAGAAATAGCTCATTAACCATTTAATTGATATCTTGACCTTCCAATTGACTTTTTAATTGATGTTTCCTTTCACTGCACCTGTTCAACAATTCATTTTTATGTGCTTATTACATTGTAACAGGTTGCCTTATCTACTGCTATATATATTTTATTAATACATATGGTGCTTAGCATTTTAAATTAACCACATGTATATTTTTGAATCCCCTATTATTTTCTTCCTGTTAAGTACAGCATTCTGAACTTCAGGGGGAAAGATTAGGCTAAATAAAACATGATGCAGGGGATGTTTTGTTTTGTTTTGTTTTGTTTTGTTTTGTTTTGTTTTGTTTTGTTTTGTTTTGTTGTTTTGTTTTTGAGAGCTCAGTGACAGGCATCACTAGGATACTATGATAATATTGTAATTCTGAGTGCCAGTTTTGCAAACCGTATCAATGTCATTACTTTATTTACTATGACAACCTTGTATTATATTGTATGCTGACCAGGCTTATATGCACTTTAATGTTTTTATTTTTCCTTCCCATGACCTTACAGTTTGCACTGGGGAGGGAATAACTGGGTGTGAGGGAGCAACAAGAGCAGGCAGTGGTCTGTGAGATGAGTTAGAAGATGAACATCACAGCAGGGCAAAGGCAAGGGTGCTGTCCCCAGTACCTGAGCCACAGAAATGGAACAGGTCAACCAGTTATCCATTGTAACATCAAGCCAAGACGTCAGTCCCTTAAATCAGGGTCGAAGCGCTAGTCTGGTGTGTCTCCAGGCATGCAGAGCTCATAGCAGGCATGCTCATAGCTCAGGCTATGAGAAGGTGACAAGCTTGTCAAGTAACTCCTAAGGGAATAGAGGGCATGCCCACATTGGGGCTGTCTGAAGAGCTTGTCACCTGCATTATAGCTGGCCCAATCTGAGTAGGAGCCGAGTCCCAGAGGGACTAAGATGCATGCACAGTTCTGACACTTCTGTTCTTCCTTTCTCTTCCTGTTCCTGTTCGCCTTCTGCTCCTACTTTCCCTTCCCCTCTGCTCTCCTTCTCCTTCCCTTGCTGTTTCCCTTTCCAGTTGCCTCATCCTGCCCTTGTTCTTTCCCCTGAAAGAATCACTGTAGAGTGAAGTGAACATGCAGATAGAGATAGTGGGAGCCTGTGGGGACAGGACTGGGTGTGCAGGGCACTGTTCTAGCTTTCCAGCAGCTTTCAGCTATGGAGTCTACAATCACGTCATGGGTATCTGAAGAGCAGGATTGCACTGAAGGGAGAAAGAGTGATCTCCTCTATCCTCAAGTCCCACTGAGCCCTTTGCAATAGATTCATTACTATTCATACGGTTAATAACACAATGGCTGTTTCAATGTAATAATTAAGATGGCATCAATCACCACTGTATAGTTAATTGTGTATTTTTAATGTCAATCTTTAATTACATTGTGTGCAGGCTAAAAAAAGAAATAAAAAAGGGGAATGAACAGTCAAGAGTAATTGAAAACACATACCAAAAGCAGTCACGCAGTTTGAGAAAGAACATATATCACAGAAACATCTTTTGCCAAAGATGTATTTTGTAGGACATGCCTATAAAATGTGTCCTCCTCATAACTCCATCCCTCATAGGAACATTAGACTTCACCAAACTCAGTTATCATTTACTCTTGAGTGCCTCAGAGTGCTCAAGTTGTTCAATAAATTTCCAGGCACTGTGACTGAAAAAAGCTATTATGAAAATTTTCCTGTTTTGCTATTAGAGTAATATTTTAAGATGCCCTGTCTGTCCCATTGAAAAATTCTCAGAAGCATGAAATAATTAATGCAAAATTGTTGCTTTTTTATAACTCCTGAAAAATGTTGACAACTTCTTTTAATGATGCTACATTGTAGCAGCGTCTGTTTTGAAAAAAATAACACATCCTTGATTTTAGAAGTAGATTGGATTGATGTATGGGTCTGTAATACCCAGCTAATTACATTTATCTCCCATAGAAATAAGGGCTGGTTGTTTGTAACAGTGTTATAGTAAATCTGAATTGTAGCTGTTCTTTCAACTCCTTTCAGTATTTATATTTCAAGCTGCCAGGCAATGTCTCTGGAAGTGTTCAAGAGGTGTGGCACTTGGAGAATATGATTTGGGTGGTGGTTATTTTGATGCTAGATTTACAGTTGGACTAGATGATTTTTAAGGTCTCTACTACCTTGATGATTCTGTGAATGGCATCATGCTCAGCAATAAAACTAGGGAGCTGGAGGTTGGAACTGGCTGGGCCTTGGAAAAGTGAGGTTTTTTTCACTGCATTGTTTTCCTACAGTTTTGTAAGAGAGACATAGGAAAAAGAAAGACACTATGGCTGGAGGTCTAAATCGTCATATTTTACAGTAGAAGTTAAGGTATATTTATAATATAGTCTCACTTTGATGCAAATTTATGTGACGCTATTAACAGGTGGGAAACTAACTTGCTCTGGAGACCAACCTTACTTTTGAATTCGAAGCTGAAATATCTGACTTACCTTTTAGCAATTTCTTAAGTTGCCTTCTGTATACAATTCCTCCTTAGAGCCAGCCCGTGTAAAGGACTTTCACTTGAAAAATGAATGGCATTCAAATTTCCTTTCTTGATGTCTTCATAAAGTGCAAAGTAGTCATCAGTAATCTTTTGTTTGGTCTTAATTTCCTTATAATAAAAAAGTCCTTGGTCTTACTTATCAATCTAAATATTAAATTACAGTCATGGAATGTGCTGCCAAAGAATGAAAGCTCTAGCAAACAAAGAACTACTATTCTGGTGTATAAGTCTGTGAGATGGCTATATTACTTTGTGCCATAAAGATGAAAAAGAAGAGGAAGAAGAGGTCATTGTTAAAAATAGATGGTTACATGGGTTAAAAATAAAAGGTAAAGAATTCTTACACTATCCTTAAACTCTGCTTGTTTAGAAACGTAATCAGATAGGCTGATAGACTGAACAGACTTCTCACAGGGTAACTACATCTTCATCTAGGAAAATGTTTTGTAAACTGTCTAAGACAAAATAAATAGGCTACACCAAGCACAGTGCATGTAACTAATACTTTATATAAGAATTTTTTTTTATTCTTGTTTGATTTAGAGGTTTAAGAAAAGGTCTCAATATCTAGATAGTGTATTTATATCACTGATGCTGCCATTGCATAGACTTGGTCAATAAACTTTGGGTACCAAGTCTGTGCCTTCTGAGGATATCTGCATGCATTGTTTGTGGACAATTCGATGTCTGTGAGATAGAAATGATAATATCTATACTTTTTTTGGCAAGCAGTGTTACATCACTGAATCGAAGTCTAGATAGTAATACTTCTTTATTTGCTATTTTTCTTTTAATTCCTTTGCTAAAATAAGACCTTTTTTTACCACTTGTTATTTTTTTTCTGCAACTGGCATGTGGTTGTCAGCTGCTATCTCCTCAAAGGCTGACAGAAAAAAGAACAACAAAGAGCTTTTGTACGTTTTCTTCCCCATTACAGCACAGGATTTGATTCACAATCTGAGTGATCTTTCTGACTGTTTCCAAGAGAAAAATATCTTGATTATCAGGAGTTCATAATAAATATGTTTCCACCTCTGTGTTAAAATATCTGTTAACTGGTTCAAGAAGATAATCTCAATCCAGGTGTCAGGAAAGAGAGATTCCTTACTGTATACAAATTAGTCCAGCCAACTTGAAGGAATGAGAAAATTTATTGCATTCTTCTTTTGTGGTAAATTCAAAATAGTTGCTAAAAGCCGGTTTTCTAAAATATCTAGTAACTATCACAACTTTATGTTTTCTCTGCTGCAATTTAAAGTAATGCTAAAGTTACAAATTCACAGTTGGAGGTAATTGAATAATTTGATATATGTTGGCAGTGTCCTAAAGATCATTTACATTATTTCATTGATCTGTTTAGCCTTTTCTACCACCTATAAAGATTCTGTAACCATGTTGAAATGTGTTGTTTTGAGCATTGGTAGACACTCTGTGGTGCCTAAAAATCATACACATTTTTGTATACACTTCAAATAAATGTACCACTTATTATGGCTATATTTTTAATTATATACTCAGACGTAAAGTACAGTGGGATAGCAGGACATTAGTAAGGCACTTGCAGGTAAGACTGATAGGTAGTGACAGGACTGGCTTGAAAGGTGTAGCAAAATATTTTCTTGTCTAGTATGTATAACATACTCATTGAGACCTTATTTCTCTGATTTTGGTTTTTTCTAACCTGGTAAATTACTTGCTTCCTTTTAATTTTGTAACATGTTGTTACAAGTTGTTAGAAGATGTTCTTCTACATGTTGTTAAAAGATCTTTCAGTAATTCTGACACCTGTAGTAAATGTAGTGAATAGTAGGCTACAATGATCTCTTTATTTTTTTAAATCTAGTAGAATCTAACAAGATTCTCTCCACCTATCATTAACACTCATTGAAATTCTTGAGTAGAGAATTATAATATGTAATTATAATTATAATAATTAATTTCTGAATGTTTGTTGATGCTATTCTGCTACATGTTTTATATATGGCTTGATAGAGTGAGCTTCTCAGTCTTTTAATATTAAAATTTTTGTAGAAAAACTTTTTCCCTCTCAAGTTTTCTCCCCTATTTTCATTATCCAATTAAAAAACGTATTTCATAAATATATAATATCAGACATATCCAAAATTTGGAAATTCAGCATCATGTGTGATGTGTTTCTGAGTGAGAAGAGGTCATGCATCACTTTTTACATTGAATGTCCCAGCAGAATGGTGAGTGTGTGTTTTTTTCTTTTTAGTTGCAGTACAGTTTGCAGAAGTGGAATGCTCTACCCTTTGGTTGTAAGAGATTTAACTCATCATCATCGAAAATGGTTTTCTCATTGTTTGTTTTGTTTTGTTTGGTTGTTTGGTTTGGTTTTTGGTTTTGGTTTTGGTTTTGGTTTAGGTTTTGGTTTTGGTTTTTGGCTTTTGGTTTTTTGGTTTTTGGTTTTGTTTTTGTTTTTGAAGTAAAGTGTTCCAGAAAAACTCATAGAGCTTTATATTATAGGGCTAAGTAGTAAATTTATAAGCTGTTTGTGCAGTATATTTTTG
>JAODKT010001765.1:1332639-1348086 GCA_027576195.1 Cossypha heuglini | reverse complement strand
TGAAACTCTAAAAAGAGATCATTAATTTTGAAGAAAAAACAAAAACTGTTACTTTAAGAAATTTTTCTTTTTTCTTTCCCCTTCCTCCCCCCATACTGGATAATGGAATAGAGCAGGAACTCTCTTTTGCTGAAACTCAGCAAGTTTGCAGATGACACAAAACTGGGAGAAGTAGCTCATACCCCAGAGACTGTGCTGCCATTCAGAGAGACCTGCACTGGATGGACAGTTGGGCAGAGAGGAACCTGATGAACTTTGACAAAGGCAAGTGCAGGGTCCTGCACCTGGGGAAGGATAACCCCACACACCAGCACAGCCTGTGGCTGACCTGATGGGAAAGCGCTCTGTGGGAAAAGACCTGGGAACCCTGATGGACAGCAAGCTGTCCATGAGCCAGCAGTGTGCCCTTGTGGCCAAGGCCAGTGGTGACCTGGGGTGCATTAGGAAGAGCATTGCCAGTAGGTTGAGGGAAAAGATCCTGCCCCTCTATTCGGCACTGGTGAGCCTTTGCCTGGAATCCTGTATCTGATACTGGGCTGTCCAGTTCAAGAAAGGCAAGGAACTTATGGAGAGCTACTGAGAAAATTGGGGGACTACAGCATCATCTCTTGTGAGGAAAGGCTAAGGGAGCTGGGCTAGTTTAGCCTTGAGAAGAGGTGACTGAACAGGGATCAATGTGTTCAAATATCTTAAGGGCAGGTGCCAAGAGGATGGGACCAGATGGTCTCCAGTGGTGTCCAGTGACAGGACAATGGGCACAAACTGAAATACACTTTGAGGAATATGATGACATACTGAATATATGGAAAGACCTTCTTTTGAAGGTGACCAAGCACTGTAACAGGCTGCCCAGAGATGTTGTGAAGTCACCTGTGGATTTATTCAAAACCTGCAAGACCTTAATTCTGTACAACCTGCTTTAGAGGAATCTTCTTTAACAGGTCTAGTTGGACTAGACTGTCTCCAGAAATTCCTTTTAACCTCAACCACTTTGTGATTCTGTGAATATAGGAATTTGTAATTTTTATGATTCAAGCATTTCCTCACTCCCTGCTAAAGTAACAGTGTAATGCAACCATTGTCTGAGGCTTTAGTTACACATTTTCAGCTTCATTACTCTGTAACATCATTTCATAATAAACAGATTAGAAAATTATGCATCCAACACATTAGAATTTCAGCAACAAGGATATTTTTCCCCATTATAAAGCTTTCAAAACTTGGTGTTATTTCTGGAAGAAGAAGGGAAAATAGATTTAAAATACTTCTATTTTCTTCTGTCATCAACTTTAAGCAATAAGTATCTTGCTGATTCTTTTTCTGTTAGCTTTTTTTATTCGGTCACACTTTATTTCACATGAATATAAGCAACTTATAGCATTTTCCAAAGAGCAAAACCAGCTTTCCAATATATTTCTGGCAAAGCACTGACCTGCAAAACCCTTGGCATTTCATTCTTTAGTCTCTCCTGAGTAGAAGTTGCCAATCATTCAGAACAGTGCCAAATTGTGTAGTGCTTTTGTGATGTGAAAAAGAATCTATTAAATGCTGGTGGGAGACTACCCAGCTGACTTATTTCATTTCAGTTGTAAACAAAGTAAATGAAGTCACCAGGCATAAATCTAGTTTTTCTTAAGAACAAAATGCTACTTCAGTCATATTTTGCTTGCAGCTAGTGAATTTACTGGTTTTTGCAGCTTGTCTGATACAAATATAAGTGGCTTCATTTTTTTCCCCTGTACTGTGCTCAAAGAGACTAAAGGAGAAAAAAAAAAAAAAAAAAAGAAAAATCTTTCTTAGCATTAGCCAAAAAAGAAAAAAAGAATGAATGCCAAGTCTCGGCAGCTAGACTCAGAAAAAAATCAGTGCTGACTTTCTGGGAAATTAAAATGCCCAATAAACGGACATGCGGAGACAGGGGAAAACTAAAAACTTGAGGTGGAACGTGACATTGGCAAATCTCTTAACCTGGTTTATGGATGAAAAGGAAACCCTGAGCTGAGTGAAGAGAATACAATCTAATTGCCTTAGAGGAGAGTAAATAGTGTACTAAAGATTGAAAACTTTCAGTATATCAGGATTGAGTTTGTCCTGATATACTGTATGACCATAAAAACCAAAGTGGAAAAAGGGATGGAATGCATGCTTTAAGGCTGTTATGTCAGAGGAGTCTGGCTAGAGGGATGATAGCCAACAAAATATAGACAACGATATAAATGCATGCATCAAAGTATCTTAAAGGCTATGAACACTTTCTGTGTAAAATGCCTATAAGTTTAAATAATCTTGAAACAGCTAGCTAAGAGCCTTTCAGGTTAGAAAATTCTGGAATTTGCATTTCATTGATTTGCCTCTGAACAAAATTTCTTGTTCTCTCAGACATAGTTGTCATAGGAGTCAAACAACATTGTAGACTCTACTAGCTAAATACCCTGATATCGTCTTCTGACTTCTAACTTCAAAACCTACCTAAAACTTTGCTTTTTGTTTCTTCTTAGGTTAGGTAACATGCCTTGGGCAAGATCCAAACTTTCATTTGACCTATCTCTTCAGTTGTTCAGATAATAAAATATAGCTCCTTGTCCTGTTTTAGATTACAAAAATGTAGGGTGGGAGAATGAATAGTGGGACTTCACAAGCCTTTAGTATTGATGTTGAGACTCTGGCATTACTGGTCTAAGTATTCCTTTTTTCGGGAAAAAAAGAAAATTCTTGCATAATACTGCTCCCCAGACCATTTCCTAGTGAAATGCAGTAGGCAGTTCACATGATACTCAGTTGGATGAAAAAGAACTAAATTATTGGAATAAATATACAGTACTTAGCCTGTCCTAGTCCTGGCTTATATAAACATATTTTGAGGGATAAAAAATGTAGGTCCAGTAAATAAATGCTTTACATTTTAAAATACAGAGACGTATACAGCTGGTGACAGGCCAGACTGTGCTCAGTTGTAGGCAGAACATTCTCTCATTCCACTAAAGTGCAAATGGTGAGCAAAAATCTTCCTTGGCATTATGCATTGTGGAAGGTGGTTGGTCAGCAGAAATACATCTGGCCAGGATGCCTCATTATTCACTATTTCTCATTCTTATGAACATTTTGCTTTAACAATGAGAAAGCAACTGGAAGAACATCTCACTGCTGAGCCTGGCTCAAGTTGAAAAAGCCTTTTCAGGAGATGGCCATGCCTGTGCCCTTGAAGTCAGAAAAGCATTCCAAGTGTTTAAGATATGTTATGTGGTTGACTACTGCAAGCAGAAAGAGATGAGTTGTGAGTTTCCTTCCTAGAATGCACAGAGCATGGTAACAGATTTCCAAAATTTACCAGCCCATCTGTGTTCCTTTTGCTCTCCTTTTCCTCTACCTTAGCTGAAAAGTTCAAACTTTTTGAGTGTTACTATTGTATCAACTTTGAAAATAGTTTGCTGATGTTGATGTAAGTGTTGCTTCAACACAAAATGAGAGAGTTTGTACTGGTGCTCAATGTCCTGTTATTGCTAAGGAAGCCTTTTCTAGGCTATCATTTAAATTTTCCAATTAGTGCTAGATTTGTTTAGAATGAAAAAAAAATAATAGATGAAAGAGCTTAAAAATGCATCTAACTTATGAGGTGATTATTAATTCAAACTATAGTATAGGGAATATAATATGAACAGGGGAATATATTGCTTGTTCATATATGCAAAGTAATTTATGATGTGGTTCCCTAAATACATTGGAATGTGGAATTTGGGACATAGTGTATTTCTGTTTTCTTGTTAGCAAGTATATATCTATTGAGTAAGATATAGACTCATTCATAATGTAAACATCAAAGTAACATTGTCCTTAGCTAGATCTCACTTACTCGAAAATCCTCATTATAATATAATCTCCTTTTCATTAAAATAACATTTCTGGTATATTCTTTGCAAATATTTTGAATGAAAATTTGCTTTCTTTTGGGGGCTAATTTTACGTTACTTTACTCTTTAAAGTTTAGAGCTTTTATATTTGACTGTGAAATAAGCCTTCAAATGAAACTCAGAAAACTAGTTTACTATATATCCTATTCTATCTTATAGAGCTTTAAATTTCAATATAGGCAAAAATCCCATGGCAGTTGTTTTGGTTTTTCTCCTGCTTACCTTTTAAATGTTTAAATGATCTTATGCTATTTTCTATTATTTTATATGCTATTTTATACTATTTTGTTCCATCGTCAATATTGTAAGCTTTAAATTTAGGTAGACTGACTATTCTCTCTGTTTTCTATTTTCCTGGGCATCCAGAGAGAAATAATTCAATATCTCACTGAAGTTTGCACTCCAAAATTATTGCATCTCACAATCTTCTCTTACAGCACAATGAGAATTTAAGTTATATATTTTTTACAGGAGAAATGTATCAAACTTGCACAGGTGATTGCAAGTTACCCCTTTACAAATTTTTCTTTATGCCTAATATGATAAACCTGTGTGGTCATTTTGTAAAAGTTGATCTTATATTCCACTATGAAAAACTTGTATGATTTGATCAATCCAATTTTATTTAGAACTTTAAAAATCGTAGTGATTATGAGAATATAATTTTACTGTCTTTGGGAAAGCCAAGGTTTCAGATTCAGAGAGGCAAAGATTCACAAACGGGCAAAGGCCTGAAAATTGCTGGGCAAGTATTGAAGCAGTGGTCCTACACATGAATTACTGACCTATACCGTTGCTGAAAATTCAAATGTCCTTGGAAGTGGTGCTCAAATAATTCCTCAGCTACAAAAGTGGAAGAGTGCAAACAGCTATGTAATGTTTTCAGCAAAGTATGTAATGTGCAGGGAGTTATGCTATTGAAATTTTGCAACTTGTATAGCATATTTTCAGAAGCCTTTCAGAAAAGGACCTTGTGTTATTTGATCTTGCCTTAAGTACCTTTGAAAGTGTTAGTTTGGAAGCAAGACTTAACTGACATTAATGTCAGATCTCTGTTGTCATCTCAACTTTTTCTGTCAGTATGGATTTTGTATAATTCTGTGGAGTTACATTAGCATGAAATTTGTATTAGTGGAAAGTAGCTCAGTGGGTTTTAGTTCCAAATTTAAATTTAGAATTTCTATGCAACACTCAGCATCTGACTTTACATTTGCAACCAGAATTATGTATTACATGTTTTACAAGGAGAAAAGGTAAAGGAAATAAAATTATATGTGCCCGTCTCATTACTGTCAGGGGATGTAGGAAATGGGTGACTACTTATTGGCTACTTACAAAGGTATTTAACAAGGCAATAAAAATATCAGTGTGTGCACTGTTTCTTTGCTCTTGAAATACTCTTTTTTTCAATATGGGAGAACAGCTTCATTTTTGCCTGCCTACTAGTAGCATAAAATGTGGTATTTATTATTATAGGCTGGCATACGTGCAGTATTCAGAAGCAGGTTTAACTGCATATGATTAAATAGTATTGATATAGGATAAAAGAGCAACTAAGATTGTCTTTTTATAATAAACTTTGCATAAATAATGCAATAATTGTTTTTTAAAAATGGGAAGATAGGTATTTAAGATAGATTGTCTATGAAGAAATTCCAGAATTAACATGAAGAGAAGCTAGTACAGCTTTTGACTTCCTTCCCTTCTTTGCTTGAGCTGATGTGCAGACTGAAATCCAGTATTCAACATTAAAGCAGCAATCTGCAGTAGAGTGGATGAATTTGTGATAAATTGTCCCTTGAGGTTTATAAAACATATTCTCTATAAAACCAGCCACTGTATGTTTCTCCACATTAGTCAGTTTCTGACATTCAGGCTGCTGAAGCTTCTAGGCCAGTAGTGGTGTCTGCCATCCCAAAGCAGTAAACAACTCTTTGTTTATAGCAGCAGTGCTCATACATCCATTTCAAGGTTTTACAGCGATAAAAGGCTGACTGCCTACATAAACTGGAGTGGGCTGCAATGTTGTTATTTTGTTTATTGCTCTTTTACTGCAGTGGTCAAATAGTTCCTCTGAGACTAGACACTGGTACTCTGCCATCTGTACAGTCAGTGTTAGACAACTTGTGTCAACTAAACAAACCACTATGACAAACAATTATAATGAGCATACTAATTAAATAAAATGTTGCCGTATTAAATTGTGGGGGAAATGTGGAAGATTAATAGCAAATTAAGAAGAAGTTGTCAGTTACCTTTTAATGGATAATGACAGTAGCCCCAAGAGAGGTTTTGATTATATTCATTCTGCTTCGTTTCTTCAGTCTGAACTGTTGTTATAATTCATGTCATTTTATTGCACCAAGAAAATAAAGGTTTACTACTTAAGACAGATAGAAGATTTTTGCTATGTCTGTTTAACATGAAGTGCTGTCATTTTATAACAGAACAATAAAATTTTGAAGTTTATGTGGCATTCATTTCCACAAAATTCACTGTTGGAGGCACAGTGTTTTCTCAGCTCTTTTTAATCCTCAAAAGTTTCTTCAATTATTAAGAAAATACACATTTACTGTTTTTTTTTTTCTTTTCTTTTAGTCGATATTTCATTTGAAAAATCATGTTAATAAGTGGAAGACCAAATAAGGGAGGCAGTTAATCTACAATTTAAAATATTTTAATAGGGCAGCCCAAATTTAAAAAGCTTAGCCATAAGCTCTAATTATTTAATCAGGGATATATGCCCTACTGTCATGCCATATTGTGCCCT
Source organism: Cossypha heuglini (assembly GCA_027576195.1). Lineage (NCBI taxonomy): Eukaryota > Metazoa > Chordata > Aves > Passeriformes > Muscicapidae > Cossypha > Cossypha heuglini. The sequence goes on along the minus strand of JAODKT010001765.1, from coordinate 1,341,408 downwards.
GTCTACAAGGAGTTCCCTTAAATAATTATTCCTTATTTTACTGGTCACATTTTAAGTCACTGAGCACTTAAGCACTAAAAAAAAAAAAAAAAAAAAAAAGAAAAAAAAAAAGAAAAAAAAAAAGAGGAAACAAGAATCTTAATTGATTTTAAAAAGTATCAGGTTCTCACAACAATGAGGAAGCATAAAATCACATGGGGATGTAATGAACATCTGCAAATATGTGTTTTTATTGGTCAGGTAAGAATATGTCTTTAGCTTCAGTAGGAAATCTTTAGCCACATACTATTGTCATTGTTAATGGGAAACAGGGGAGAATGGGCTCCTCTTTTCCTGTTACTTTAGTAGCTCCATTATAAAAATTGGAAGCCTGACAGGTTATTTCTCCAATTAAGCTTAGGTTTATTGTAGATAAGGTAATTATGGGGATATCCCATGGTTTAATCCTGACTGGTTTTGATAACATGGTGCTAAACTCAAAGCTCCCTGACCAGCATTTTCTGGTAATAAGGCAAAAGACTGGCTGCTTTGAACTTAGCCTTAATGAAGAGCTGTTACAAAACCTGAACTTTTGCTGAGCACATTAAAGGTCTTGCTTAATAAAAATCTTTAGGGAGCATACCCAAGAATTTCAGTCGGCTATGAAAACATTGTCAACTGGAGTGTGTTCCTCTTTTCCAAGCAGAGAATTCTGACGTGTTTTTTTTTTAAAGTAGATAAAAGCAGTGAATACACTTTTTGCTGGTTACTGTTCAGTGGCTTTTCCTTTTTGATTTAATTGATATGGAAAGGATGCCTAGAAAGATAATAGGAATTTGTTGATAATGAGTAGTCCTTACTATCTACTACAAAGAAATGATACTTAAATATTTTCACTCTTAAATAAATTGTTAACAAGGGATTTTTCTCTTACCAATATAAAGACTGTAGGAATAAAGGAATTCCTTGTCTCCAGAGACTGAAATGAACAACACTACTTCTCTCTCCCTAGTGAGCCCAAGGTAATATTAAGTGAAATAAAAGACTATGATGAAGTCACCCAAGAACACACTAGTACATGAGAAAAATAGGGTTCATTGTACTTAGTGTGGGTATGGGTTCTTTAGATTAAATGAAGACGGCATAGATTTAACCAGAACTGTTTGTTTTGCAGTGAAGTTATGAAGATGCTGGCAATTAGCTAGACAAGGCCAACAATGCCCATGTAGCTGAAGCATTTGAAGTAGATCTTGCTTCAGTTGTAAATTTCACAAATGTTTCTGTATATTGTGATGTAAGATACATAAATTAAGATATGTGGATACTGTCACTCCCACTGAAATCAAGTACTCCTTGAATCCCTGATGTTAGATTTTCTGTTTGCATTTTAAGAGTTGGCAGTGGTGGGGAAAGATTCAAATTCAGCAGGCATTCATGATATCCAGTAAAATAACATAAAATTGAGAGGTTTTTTCAATTTGAAATGTTTTTGGCATCTTATTTCTTAGGTGTTACATTGTGTATAGCTAGAGGCATGACTGAAAGGTATTGCTGGAGCCCTTCTATTATGACCTCATGAAGTCACACTTCTACCTCTTTTCAACAGTGCAGCCATCCCTGATTTATGCATTATGAAAAAAAAAATTAAAAAAAAAAAAAGGACAAATGTTTTATTAGATAGCATAATCAGAGGCTCTCTGTAAATAAATAATAGTAAATAGACTAGTGTTTGTAGGTATGTGGATATGCATGTGCATGTATGCCAATCCACATATCCAAACAAAAAAAAAAAGTCTTTTCTAGCATTCTTAGTAACTCTGCTTTTCCTGGGTTTAAAGATTCTGCAGTTGACATTTGTATCAAAGGGTTAAGGTCTTTGTTGTCAGAAGGATGGATGACTTCATTATGACTGCAGTGCATGACTGAGAAAACAGAAAGGTTGAGATGGGAGCAGTCACAGAGTTGCTGAGCTAAGAGGCTAAGTGCTGCTTGGGACAGCTGATTTGTCATTGATAGCTAATATATCACAGCAAGCAGGAAACATGCTTGTTTTCTGGAGAATCCTGGTAAAAAAGGCAGGTGTTAGCAACGTAAATCTGGTTGTTAATATGCAGTGGCAAATCATTGCAATTACTGCATGATGCATGAGAGTTGATATAATTGTTTGGTTGTAATGACTCGTTCAGTCAGGAATACTATTGAAGATGTCCAAGTCTATGGCAGTGGCTTGGACTCAATAGCCATTAAAGGCTGTTTCCTACCCAAAAGGATTATATGATCCTATGAGTACAATTTTATATCTTGTACATAATACTTAAAATGTTAGTTCTATCTATAATAAATTAAGTAACACAAACAATTTTATTCTCTTTGTTTACATTAAAGTGAGCTTTTGACATACTACATTTGATTTCATTAATTGTTTATGGTCTGTAGAGCAGGCATTTCTCACTAGGAGGCGTTATTTACTAAAAAAGATCTTATACTTGTTGATGATGTGATATAATTTAAGAACACAAATTAAAGCATTTAAAAGTATAGATTCAATTTTGTCTATAAAATTGCTACACTATGGACATATGAAATTTCAGTCAGTCGCTTTTTTGTTATGTATTTTTGTCTTTGCAACCATTAACTCTAAATTTATTTCACTAGGCTATCTTTGCCTACATCATACATCTCTTCAAATGGGCCCAAAATCCTCTCTGTATCTCCTCTATTCTCTGTAATCTCATGCAAAGCAGATGTAAAACATTGCCATTTTGATTTGGTGGAGAATCATTCTTAGCCAATTCAGCAGGTGTAAAAGAGTACAGTGAAATGGAAAATTAGGTTATGATAACAGTTCTGATCTTCTTTAAATTGAACACAATTGCTAAGTGTTTTCTTCTGAATAATGACAGGACTTGCAGTTGCTTTTCTGTAACTGGAAACCTCAGTTAATGCTATGGAGAATATAAATGCTAGACTAAAATGTAGATTCTTTCTTCATAAATTCTAAGGTTTTGATTTTTCATTACTGGTATTAGACAACTACAAATAATGTAGGGAGAATCTCCTGGCTAAGTTAATGTATTCTTCATAGCACCTGTTTTTAAACTGATTGAACAGTAAACCACTGTTTCTATGGTTACACTGATATTTTTTTTGACTCAAGTATAATGTACTATATGGCTTAATATAGTAATATTGCCTTGAAAACTTCACCATTTTCACAATTCAAACCATAAAAACTGAACATCGTCCACCATGTGTAGGTCTGTGTATGGGCCATAAATATCTTTCTTTAATTTTAATAGGCAGAAAAGATTTTCACAGGAGGTTTTACTAGTACTGTGGTAGTACCAAAAGGTTCATGCAATGATCTGTCTGGGATCAGAGTTCAGCTGATTTTTAATTTGTCAGTTTTCAATGTGTTTTCTTACAGGAGCTTGTATAGTAAGGAAGATAAGACCTTTCTCTGAATAGTGAAAAATATATGCAAAAAATGCATATAATAGAATAATAGAATCACTTAGGTCGGTAATGACCTCTGAAAGTCATCTGGGCCAAAGCATCTCTGTTAGACTGGATTGCCTATGCCTAGTCTGGTTAGGTTTTAGTATCTCCAGGCGCAGAGTTCTCATAACCTCTCTAGGGAGCCTTATCACCTTCACCACGAAAAAGTATATATAACTTTAATCAAAATTGGTTTATTTCAACATGTAGTTTTTGCCTGAAATCCTCTAACTGTAAACATCTGAGAAAAGTCTACCTCAGTATTTCTTTTCTATCAAATATCGGTAGATGTCAAAAAGATCCCCCCAAAGCCATCTCTTCCCAGGCTGAACAGACTGAGCTCCTTCAGCCTCTTCTAGAACAATTGTTGCTCCAGCTCCCAGGTACCCTGGTGGTCTATATGCAGCTCACACCAGTATACCAGCATCTGTGCCATACAGGAGAGTCCCAGAGAATTGGGCAGAGTATCACATGGGTCTGAAATACGGAAGCAAGATCTGTCTCTGGGCCTTCTGGTTTCACTCTGCTTGCGTAGCTCAGGACATGGGAGGCTCCATTGCTGTCTGGGGGACTCTGCTGCCTCGTTGACACCTGTGTCCCCCAGCGTCTGCAGAGGTGCTACTAACCATCACTGCCCAGGCTCTATGGCTGCTTGGGACTGCGCATTGCATTTTGAATCTTCAAACAAAACTTTACCTTTCACCTGGAGCAGAAGGAAGTTTGAATTTTTAAATTTATTTTGGTTCTTGCATGTGGCAATTTTATGGAAAAAAGCCCACCAGTTTTGTGCTGGTAATCCATAAGATTGTCAGCGAATGAACGATTGAGCTACTAAAGTGGGAAGATATTTAGAATATACATGAAAAATAAACTTCAGTACTTTCTAAAATAAAAGTAACAAAAACAATATAGGCAATTCAAAAGAATTAGCAACTAAGATATACTTTGGAATTTCATATTCACTAACTGGACATTGTAATGGAAGGACAGAATATATTTTCCACTTTAAAGCACAATCTGAGAACAAGGAATAAAGAGCTAGATGGGGTATTGGAATCTAAGCAGCAGCAGATTCCAAGTGCAATGGAATTCTGATAAAGCTCATATAGAATTTGTTTCTCGTGAGTTTTGTATTTACCTATTTAATTAAATACTGCATTTGAAGCATAGATAATTAAAAGGTTTTTTCAACCCCCAGAAAAGCAAGTCCTAGTATAAAAGGGTAATTTTAAGAATGAAGAGGCCCCTTAAATATCCCTCATTTGGAAAATGTGACTTTTCAACTCCTGTCAGGCATTCCTATAAAAACTATTTGTTGACTATAGATCTGTAAACTGCTGAGAAAATCACTTATTTACATGAGAAATGTTCTGCTTTATCTCCAGAGTACTTAAAATATAATCTTTGTCTCTCCTTGTGGTTTAATAAAACAGATGTGTCTATTCATAATAAATTATCAGAGACACATGCACTGTTTTCCTGATTGTAAGTTGATTTGGTGTCAGTCCACAGACCAGAGACAAATGCATGGCAGCACTTGTGTAAGTTGATTTCACCTTGTGATATATAGTCACTAGACTGCACCTTGATTTTTCAGGGAACTTGAAAGCAAAACCAGGTTTTTACAAGCAAATAATTTATGCCCTCTTGTAAATAGTTGTTTCAATTAAAAACGCAACTTTTATTTCACACATTCCATTCCCTAAAAAACAATCACAGATGTGATCACAACTGTTTTGTAAGATAGAATTTTTGATAATCTCTTACTGCCTACTGCCACTTGAAATGCTTTCTTCACTGTAGGACCTGAGTGGCCCTATAGGATCTATGTCAATTGACAAATTGTCTGAATAATACCATGCTGGCTGAGCTAATTTTCATCTTCCTGATTTCCAAATTTATCCTCTATAAATTTTTGTTTTGTGTTGACATTTAGTTTACAGAGTAAGATAACATTACTTTTGGTCATTGACTAAGTAGTAAATTCTGTGAAAGTTGAAAATGCAATTGCGAGCCACTGCATCCAAACGTTATTAAGTACTGCACTCAAAAAGTACATTTTTTCACTATTTTTCTCCACATATAAGGCAGCTCTCTATCATTTTAGATCCTCATGCACTCAGGCTATTATCCGAGAAAAACATGTTGTGCAGATTTACTGCATGGAATATGCTAGTAATCAATCAGCCTTACATACCTACACAAATTCAAGAGTTTTTTGCAGTTCTAAATATTCTACAGCCACATATAGATAGAGAATCTATATCATAGAATAATCAAATGATTTGGGTTGGAAGGGACTTTTAAAGATCATTTAGTACCAAACCCATGTAACCTGGTTATGAACACTTCTAGGGGTGGGGCACTCAGCTTCTCTGGGCCTCCTATTCCACTGTCTCATCACACTCACAGTAAAAAATTCCTTCCTTATGTGCAATCTAAACCTAAGGTCTGTCAGTATAAAACTGTTGCCCATTGTTCTGTCACTACATACCCTGGTAAAAAGTCTTTCTCCACCTTTCTTAAAACCTTCTTTATCTACTCATATGATTTCAGCTAAAGTAATAATAATTTAAAAAAAAAAAAAAAAAAAGGAACACCTGTGAGCACCTATTCACATCCTTGTTGTGTGCAAGTGCACTTTAGTGCTTGCATCATAGCTGGATACTTAAGGTTTGTTATTTATTGAAAACAGGATCTAAATGCTTTTTTTTACCCCTCTTTTTTTCCCCCTCTGAATTACAGTGTCCTCCCATGGCAAAACAATAAGCCTTCTTACTTCACCAGTCACATAGCTGTGTTTTTTCAGAAGCAAATTCAGAGCTAATCCTTCCTGAAATACTTTCACTGTTAAAGATGGACATGAATAATCTGAAGTATAGTTGTTCTTAATGATGGATATAACAGTAAACCATGCTGTATTCATTAATGATCTCCAGTGTTCTCCGAGGTACATAAGGTTCTGAAGACCAGAGCAAGGCAAAATCTCCATGCCTAGAACTTTAGCTGCGTGGATTTCAGTGCGGGAAGATTTTCCAGGTCTGCGGGTTGTATGGCATAGAAATGTGGAAAACAGAGATACTTGAAAGTGGGCAAACGGTTTTGTCACATATTAATAAAGATGCTTCCCCAAACACATTTACCACTTTCAAAATCAGAACAAGATGGTTCACTTTAACCGTATTAAATTTTCAAGTGGCCTTTTGAAGCCTCGTACTGCTTTTTATCCTATATTACTGGAGTCAACGCAGAAAACATCAAAGACAAGAATCCTGCACAGTTCCTAGAAGCAGATAAAATGAAGAATGTTGCAGTTAAAGGTTAATTATCTGAAAAGTGTGATGCCAGTCAACCCTCACCACCTTGCCACCCAAATGAACCTCTCCAATAAGCTGTGCTGACTTTTCCTAGCCTGAGTCACCTCTTCTTCATAGCATAGTCTTGTAGAATTCTGGACAAGTCTGTATGCTTCTGAGACAGGAGTACAGGAGTACCTAAGGCTTATTCAAATGAATAAAGATGACTTTTCTTATATATTTTTTTAATTTGGGGTTTTGTTATTTGTTGGTGTTGTTTGGTTTTTTTTTTTCTCCTTAATCTTAGTATCAGTAACACTTCATTAATCACTTGCATGTCTAATATCTGATGAGAGCTAAAGTTAGAATTTATTAAATTTGTGCCATTTTAGTTTTGTAAATACACAATGTCTATTTTGAAAAACTTAGATAATTTTGATGTTGCACATGTCTTTATGCTACACAATTTGCTTTAATTGGGAAAAGAGTTAATTATGTAAATGTTTGTTCAAAGAGATTTAAACAACCATGCAGTCATTTTCCTTCACTTTCAATTTCACGCACTGCTTTTATTTTCATCATTTATTTTACTCCAAGAAAACATTTTTCATACTGGTATAAGGTGATATCTTGTTGCTTGCCCTTCCCCTTTCTATTTTAGTAGAGTAGATCTGTATTGCTTAGCTTAGCTGTATTGTTTACTCCACATTAAAAAAAAAAGTATTGAAGCACATGTTTCCATGGTTTCTGAACTTTAATTTTTTCTTCATTTGTAATGATAAACTAGTCCATTCTTGAGAAATCAGACATTGCACAATGTTATCTCCAACAATCCCAAAGAAGATGAAATTAAGTTCACAAAGCAGTTAACTTAATTGCAGCAATGCAGTCAAGCTCAGCTGAATAGCCTAAACTACAAAGTATGTATGTGGCAAGGCAGCATGCCACATTTCGAATAACTGAGGTCATAAGCATGCTTTCAAACTGTCCTTTAATTTGCAACTGCTGTTAAAAAAGTTTAGTGATTAACTAATGGATCTAGGAAAGTAGCCAGTCTGTATTGCTTGCTGATTCTTAGTGTACTTTGAATCTATATCAATTGTAATGTAAAATCATACAATCCCAGAACCGTTTAGGTTGAGAACGATTCAAGGTGCTGAGTCCAGCAGTAAACCAAACAGTGTCCAAAAAAAGCCTAACAGTCAAAAAAACCCCAGCTATTAAACTGTTACTTTGCCCAGAGACTTCACTAGGTAGTGTTAAGTCAAGAAAAACTATGCAGAGCAGGTTCCAAATTACAGATTTTTTTGGCATACCCTTTCCTTTCTGAATGGGTTCATATCTCAAGTTCTGACCCTATAACCCCTTCCTTGCTCTGATCTTACGGAGAGAAGGTTCTGATGGGTTGTCAGTATCCTTTCACTGACAGCATAGATCCTAAAGATCCTGCTTCTCTCTCCCATTAAACATCTCCTAAATTTCAATTAATCAAGTGAACACTGTGCTCTGACTCAATTTTCATAGTGGCTTTGTTCATGGTTGTGATTATAACCAGAAAGGTCCTGCTCTGCCATGAGATCTTTCTAAGGAGACTGTATCAACCTTTAGCTTCTCTGCCTCTAGCTCCTAATGAATAAAAATGTACATTAATATCTGTGTAATCAGTCTTTCTTAAAGCTATCAGATTTTAGCTGATAGCAAGTGATCTTTAGTTTTGGTATTAGAAATTACACATCTTCAAATTAGTGATTTTTCCATTGTGGTGTTAGTCAGAATACTCCTTATGAATTAAGGCTATTCAGAACAAGAAATCTGGTTTTTCATTCATTATCATTACATTAGAACAGCAATTTTCTATTGCAAATATAAACTATCACAACCAGTCTAAGTCTATAATAGGATAACAGATGACATTGATTTATGCTTTCTGCTTTCTAGGAGAAAAAACCACTAAACTGTCATGTAAAACCTCACGCCTGAAACCACTTTCATTGCA
>JAODKT010001765.1:1315279-1332280 GCA_027576195.1 Cossypha heuglini | reverse complement strand
GTTGTTTCCTGGCTTTTTTATATTTCTTATCTTGTGAAACTGATTCAGTTTGCTTGGTTGTTTTTGTTTTTGTTTTTTTTTTTTTTTTAATTGGATTGTTGAGTTTGGAGCAGAACATAAAAGTATCTTCAATATTCTTCCTCCCCCTTTTTTTTTGTTCTGCGTGGCTTTTAAAAATTATTATTTGATTTTATTTTACTTTAAGGCAGTCTGCTTATGGTTGTGAAAGTATTAATTTCCAGTAATGTTTGATTGCCATGGATGCACACTCTTCATTATAAAATTTCAAATTTTCTCTTATTGCCTTTAGCAATTTTAATTTTCAATAATGTGCAACCCCCATTAATATAATTGTGCTCTCCTAATATTTAATTCTTTCCTAAGACATAAAGAGAATAGATCTAAGATATTGGAGCTAGAACAGAGTTAAGATGTGAAGTTACCTTCTTAGTAGTCAGGGGAGGTTCCACCCTTTTGAGACAGAATGAACCCTAACATCATAAAATATGCTTTAATGTACTTGACCAAATGTAGGACAGAAAGTAGAGCAAGCAGTGATTTTGGGAGTGTAAGGAAAACTGAATTGGAGTGCAGAGGCAGTCTGCTGTTCCTGATTTTACCAGGAGAGAAAGAAGGGGAAGGAGAAAAAAGGGAAAACCTCAGGCTGTCTTCATTTCCTGAGCAATTCCTGCTCTTCTCTACTTCCCGAAGTCCTTCAGAACACCAAACAACCTTTCCCCTGGATATGATCCCCCGGATAATTTGCTGAATGGCCCTAGCAGGTGTTTTGGGGTGGAGAAATAATGTTACTGCCCATGCACCCACCGCAGTGGTGCTGGCCAGAGGACAGAATCACTCACTGAGGTCAGAATCAAGCTCATCCTCACAGATCCATGCATAATTGTGCTCTGGTTTACCAGTGTTCTTGAAACGAATCCTACTTCCTGACATGCTTCTAAGCAAAATGGGTGAATTCAAAATAAGAAGCAATGAGTGTCAGAAGGTTGTAAATTTCAGTTCTGAACTGCTGTTTTAATGCATTGCATTTCCTGAGAGAAGAACAAGTTGTTTTTTTCTCCTTCACCATTGGCAAGAAACAAAATTTTCCCCAGTGTTCAGTTTGGGGACCTGATTCTATTTAACCTGTTTATCAATGAAAAATGGGCAATGCAATTGTATGCAACCTCAGTCAGTTTGCAGATGATTCCAAGCTAGGTGGGAGTTAGTCTTCTGGGGGTAGGAAGGTTTCCAAGAGAGATCCTGAGAGGCTGGATCAAGGGTCCAAGGCCAGTGGAATGAAGTCCAGCAATACAAAGGGCTGGGTCCTGCACTTCGGTTATAACAACTCCAGGCATTGCTACAGGCTGGGGAAATAGAGGCTGGAAAGCTGCCCAGCCAAAAAAGGACCTGGGAATGCTGGTCAACCGTGTCTAAACATGAGCCAATAGCAAGAAGTCCATTGGCATCCTAGCCTGTATCACCAGTAGCGTGGCCAGCAGCACCAGGGCAGGAATTGTTCTCCTGTACCCATCACTGGTGAGGCCACACCTGAAATCCTGTGTCCAATTTTGGGTCCTTCACTACATGAAAGGCCTGAAAATGCTGGAGTGAGTACAGAAAAGGGTATCAAAGCTGATGAAGGGTCTGGAACAAAAGTTCTGTGAGGAGCTGGGGGCTGTTTAGCCTGGAGAAAAAAGCTACAGGTAGCTTCTACAGCTACCTGAAAGGAAGTTGTAGCAAGGTCAGTCTCAGGTTTTTCTCCCAATTAACAAGCAATAAGACAAGGGGACATAGCCTCAAGTTGCACCAGGGGAGGTTTAGATTGCATATAATGAAAAATTTCTTCAGTGAAAGGCAAGTATTGGAACAAACTGCCCACTGCAGTAGTTAAGTCAGGATCTCTGGAATTTAAAAAATGTGTAGATGGGACATATCAGATTAGTGGTTTAGTGCTTGACTTGGCAGAGTTAGATTTCTGGTTGGATATGTTGGTTTTAAGCCATATCCATATCCTTTTCCAATCTAAAGGATTATATGAATCTATGACTATAAAATATATTTTTGTTCTGAGAAAATTTGATTATAGGTGTTTTACAGTTACTCTGTAAAAGAGAAGCTTAAACCATTCTTTGATTTGATTTTAACTCTTTCTGTGGAATCTATTTTTAAATATGTAGGGAGAGTTTATGATCTCTCCTTGTATTGAACAGATTATGTAAATGCATTGAAAGGAAGTTGAAAGCATAAATCACAGATGTCGGTTTGATAGAAAGTTTGTAACCAGAAAATTCTACAGCTCCCAAATCCCAATGTGTTAATTACAAGGCGACATCTGGTATACAAATTTATGCCGAGCTAAGAAATGTTCAGACTAAAATAGAGTATGCCTAAGTGGGCTTAGTGTCTAAAACCTACATTCATCATAGGCAAACTTAAAATCATGTGATCGTGAAGTGTCTGTGATCTAAACTGTCTGCAGATAGAAGAGTGCTGTAAACTGGAAGAGAAGGCAGTTAAAGATAGTTAAGACAGGTTAGACAAGTTAGCCATGTACACCTGGCCAATGTTATATTTTCTCTTTATATGATATAATCACATACAGACTGGATAGAAAAATTAAAAAATTGCTTAACTTGATAGCATATAAAGACTCTGACCTTTAATCCTAGCAAAGGAGATGTGTTTTCACTGATTTTATGTTAAAAACATAGAGAGTGGAGCCAGTTATATCTGTTGAGGTGTATGTGGTTAGAAAAGACTCATGCTATTACATTTTTTATGGATAATATGAAAGTATTAGAAAACGGGTAAAACAATTTTACAAGTTGCTGCCCTGTCAAATTTTGAGGAGGGACACTATATATTAAAAAAAAAGAAAAAAAAAAGTTTTAGTTAAATCTTGCACACTTACATTTTAAAACTGAAATACCTTCAGTGGCTATTGAATGTCCAATATTCCCTTTTAAATTGCATATAGAGAACCCCCATGATATAACATACTCCCCTTTTTTACTCATCAGAAGAGCTGTATGAATTAATACCTAGGAAGAAAGAGATTGCAAAAGTTCGTTTGCCAGAGGACCAAAATGATAATGTTGCTGCTTCTTACTGACTGTATCATCCATATGACAGAAATCAATATTAAAAAATGGTCTGACTTTAAAAGCCTGGGAGATTATTCATACTATACCTCTTCAGCCATGGAGAGATGTGCGGGGAGAGTACTGTATAAACACAGGACTTCATGGTGACTAACAACGAAGGAAAAGTTGATAAATTTTTATCTCTATAAATTTTACGTAAGATAACTCCAGGCTGTGTATGACATCAAATAAGTATAACACTGTCCCTTGCAAATTCTTAATTTGAGTACTCAAAATGAACCAGCTCTGATTTAAATTTTTTTTTTTACTGAAAATGTGCAATGTATTCGCTTTTAAATCATATATGGTCAGAAAACACTGTAGAATAGCATTAGAAGATCAATATAGCTTGCATTTCTTTAACAAAAAAAAAAAAGGGTCAACGTAGTATTAAAGATTTCTTGTCACCAAGGTTTAATCTGAACACCTCTGTGTGTATATACCATGAAAAAAGCTACGTCATCTGGATATATTTAGTGACATTGAGCTAGCAATATTTCAGAAAAATAATTGGTGGTCTGTTTGGCTTGATAATGGGAAAATGCAGTAATTCAGTTATAGGGAAGGAATTCAGTTTCTGTCCTGAGCACTCCCTTAGATTTAAAGCCTCTCTGCTGTCTGCATTCATGCACTTCTGAGTGTTTGAAGCAGAAGTGGTTGGAAAGGATTGTGGAAAAACTGTCAGTTCAGTCTCAGACTAGAAGTATTCAGCATTCCTGAGAGATTGATAATAGATATGTAAAGCAGAAAGCAAAGAGTAGTTCATGCTATGGCAATAAAACCAAAGTCAGATATTGCAGATGACATCCTGCAGGCACTAGGGGAAGAAGATTATATTGTTGCAGGGGATCAAGGCTGCCTGCTGTGCTGATTCAAAGAATAAAGTCACTGAACTAATAATATGAGAGGCCTTATCCAGTGGCTGTGGAACAAAACACAAACTTATATGACAGTTTGGAAAATTTCTTTATAGCCAAGATCATCTGGATGTTTCCTGAAAATGCTGTCTTCTTCTCCAGGAGGTTACATTACAGAAGTTTCAGAATACTTTCACGACATGATGAGACAGGAAAGAATATGAACACAGAACCGTTGTTTTCCGTGGAATACTTGTCAAGCGTTTAAATATTCAGTTAATACGGAGTTTGGAGTAGACCATTTATTTGTCTATAATGGTAATGTCTCTAGTGAATACCAAAAAAGCTATTAATCAGAAAAGTATATAAATTGTTATAATTATTAATAATTAATAATTATTAATTCAGATTTTGCACAGATATTGATGATAACTTTGATTCACAGGTGTAAATGTATATTTCAGACATATTATTGTTCTCATGTTTTTGTTTTGGTTTTGATTTCTACTCTCTAGAGACAGTAGTTTATAGATTACTTACTGCCACTTAGGACTTTTTAGCTGGACGTAGATGCAAATATAAAATTGGATGGATATGCCACCAGTCCTTTTCTTAAATGCTTGCTTCTACTTACAAATGTGGAGCTGTTAGCTATTAATCCAAGCAAGCAAGTAATCAGAAGCATAATTTCCAGTCACTTTTTACTGGCTCTATAAAAGATGAACTGTAGGCAAGATCATTAGATGAAAATCAAATTTTCAAAATAAAAACTACTTGCAGTCTATTTCTACTTGACAGCTGGTTTTCTTTTCCTTGCCTATGATGATTTTATCAGGTTTTATGAGAATGCTATTTTATTCAGCGAACATTAAGCATTGTCCCTTTCCAGGACAGTGTTTGCTACATATGGCACCTCATACACAGAAGACACATAAAGTAGGGACTAACGTTTGTAGGTTTGCCATTAATAAAGACAGCAACATAAACAGAATTAAATTGTAGGTGCTTATGGTATGTACTGACTAGCACTGTGCCTTCCGGATGTTATTTTAAGTAGGAAGACAAATACATGGATTTAGCTTTGTACAGGAAATACTGGATTTTATTGTTTAAATATAAGTACATAGTTTTTATGGAGGACCTAAATTGTGCTGCAACACCAGAAAGACATGGTTCCCCTGTAGGTTTATGTTATCAGTCTCTCAGATAACCTACAGCATGCTGCATGGCATTACATAGCTATGTTCAATCCCACCCACTGGTTCAGCAGGTTTGTGCTTACAGCTCCAATTAATATAAGAAATTCTCAGTTGTTGAAGCTATTTTTGGTAAACATGTTTTAATCTGTATTTCTCTCTAGTGTAATTGAGCTAATTTGTAAATGCTCTTTAGTAAAAAGTCATACAAAGATTATAGTGTACTAAAAACAATAAGTAAGTCTATCTTTAAACAACTCTGGTTGGATTCAAAGACACAAAGAACCAAACAAAACAAAACAAAACAAGGGGCTCCCCGCAATAGTTTAATTTGATCTTCTTGTTTGTGTGCACTATGTCATCATATAATTGTCTAATTACATGCTGTGTTTTTATTTCCGTAACGTCCTGCCTCATTTGATTCATGGAATTGGCAGTATTTGCTTAATGAGCAGTTGTTTGATACGTTCTTCATTTGTTATTCAAAGAATGGACCCCGTGCTGTACTTTCTGCCTTCCTGTTAAACCCTATTCTGAAGACAGAATTACTAGTTTTTCCTAGACCGCGCAGTAAATGATCACTGCTGTTGTGCCTGTGTTCTTTGCAAGAAGAATGTGGAAATCTTTCGTCTTGTGAGGTGGTTTTTTTTTGTCATCATAAAGTATATTGTTGTTAAATCCAAAGACATTTACCACAACCTAACAGAGCTGGTAGAAGTTGGTGGTGACACAGAGTGACCACGTTGTTACATAGCAAGGGAGAAGGGGAAGAAGACACCCAAGTATCTATCTGAGAAGGGTCCTGAATAAATCCACTCAGATAATACTAATACATTGCACAATGTCTTATTGTCCTCAATATTAAAAACACTAAACAAAAAAAGAGGAACCAAGTTAGAAATTTCATGAAAGAAATTAATTAAAATATCAATGAGCAAGTTAACTCATTGTTTTCCTCAGCTGGGAAAGGCTGTTGTAATGGCTAAGAGGAACATTGCTCCTTGCGTTTTCTGAAAAATAAGAACGGTTACATAATGAGGCTTTCTTCTTTTTCTTTTGAAAACAAAACAATTTTTTTTTCTAACCTTACCGGGTGCTCTGATCTTTAAAAAACAGCTTTAAAATCTTTAAGCTTCCAGCTTTTCTATTGTTCTTTTGAATTAGTAATGTTTTTTTTTCAACTAAAATCATTTGGTTCATCTTGGAAGACAGTGCATATTTCTTGATTGGGTTGTCCTGTCCTTGAAGTAGTCATTCACCTCTTACTTACAACAAATACATGAGACAGACACGAACTTAAGGTCTAGGGAATGTTGCAGATAAAAACGAATTGCTTCACTAAAAATATCTAAAAAGATCACTTTGGTTTCATTTTATTTTTGTAATCGTCCTCTTGGAAATTTGAAATTTTCTGGAAGATACTTGTTTCTTGGATCCAGAAAAGAGATGGCATTCATATTTCATATCAAGTCAACCAAATAAGAACCCAGACTCTTCTTTCTTCACTGTCTTACACACCTTCCATTAATTTGATTAGTCGTTTTCTTAAAAGATTAATTTCTTTTTCTTTTTCCTTAGCACCCTATTCCTTTTCTGCCAAGGGCTGTGAGGTTTTGGTATGACCAAAGTATCACCTGACTTTAAAAATCAGTGAAGACGATATCCAGTAAAATTATCTGGGAAAGTGCAAAAGGAAAAGCTAAGACTTTGATATCACTCCTTAAGAACATCTACTGACATTTTCACTATCTGCAGGTCAGTTTCCTTGTCTAACAAGTGACTTTGAAAGAACACTTTTTTTTTTTCATAGAATCAGAATGTTTTGGGCTGGAAAGGACCTTGAAGATTATCAGATTCCAACCATCTCCCATTGGCAGGGACACCTTCCACTAGACCAGGTTGTTCAAAGTTCCATTACTCGACTCTGGACGTTTCCAGGTTGTGAGCCATCCACTACTTCTCTGAACAGTACCTTCAGGTGCCTCACCACCCTCACAGTAAAGAATTTCTTTGTAATATTTGATTTAAACCTACTCTCTCTCAGTTTGAAGCCTTTTCCCCGTCGTATCGCTACACACCCTTTCCTCAAGTAACAAGCTCCTCGCCAGCTTTTTTGTAGGGCCCCATAGATACTAAAAAGCCACAAGTTCACCCTGAAGCCTTCTCTTCTCCAGGCTGAGCAGCCCCAACTCTCTCAGCCTTTTCACATAGGAGACATGAACAAGAGGACACCTTACTACTGGCCCTTGAATAGTAGAGGTATTTGCTGTGCACCAGAGCTTCTAGCTGCATCAACATAGCCTCATCTATTATAATGAAAAATGCGCATATTCCTTGAAAATGCACATATTCTTCATCCAAGCTGGCAGGGCCTGGCTACGCAGCTACATTCCAAGATCCTTGGTAATTTACGGCGTCTTCCTGGGAGTTTCAGTAGGTTTCTAGATTCTTCATCTGGTAGATCCTCCTTGGAAATACATGCCTCTAGCTTTTGGAATGAATGGAACGGTTCTTTTCTTACTAGACAGGGTTTACCTTAATTTTCAGGGTTACATGTAACTTCTAACCTGCAGAACCTCCCTCTCTGCTGGGTGGTCTTACTTTTAAGTCCTGTTCTACATATTTTTTTCTTGTTAAAAAGCCATCCACCATATTGTGTATCTTTGCCACTATTCTCTGTACTATTTTGAGACCAATTGCACTCATTTTGAAAAGGCTAAGATGGAAACTGAACATTAATTCAGAATGGTGAATAGTATAACATTTTAAATTTGTATATTTTGTTCAGTATTCCTTCCCTCATAATTCTTCCTGTTCAGGTTGCACTCTTGATGACTACTGGGCAGGGAGCTTATATGTTCACTGAAATTTTAGGGTGATATTATTTGGTTTCTTGCTTGTTTCCAACACATGTGCCATTTTACATTTGCGTATGTTGTATTTAATTTCTTGGCTTTTATTTGCTTAAGTCTCTTCTGCAACTCATGCCTCAAATTTAGTACTCTGTGTATTGTCATCAAATGTCATCATTGGACAATTCACCCTTTTTCCTGACTCATTGGTGAAACTATTAAACTGAACAGTGTCAATACAGTCATCAATGGCAACAGCTTAAAGTTATAATTTATAATTTATACTTGTATAATAGGAACAAACAGGGTATCATGCCCAGCTAGAAAGGGTTAAGGAAAGGCAGGTCCTGCTTGACCAACCTGACCAGGTGACTTGCCTAGCAGATGAAGGGAAGGCTGTGGATGTTGCCTATCAGACTTCAATAAACCCTTTTACACTTTATCTCCCACAATATTCTCCTGGAGAAGCTGGCTTGGACATCTGCACTGTTTCCCGGGTTAAAAACTGGCTGGATAGCAAGGCCCAGATAGTGACGGGGGATGGAGGTACACCCAGCTGTTGGCGGGTCAGTAGTGCGGTGTCCTAGGGCTCAGTATTGGAGCCAGTCATGTTCAATATTTTGATCAATGATCTGGACAAGGGGATCAAGTGCTGTCCTGGTTTGAAGGACAAGTATTTGCCAAAAAAGGCAGAAACTCCTCCTGAGATGGAGAACGTAAACTCTCTCCCTCCCGATTATTATAATTTTTGAATCAGGGACACTCCGGCAGAGATGTGGGGGGTAGGAATAACAGCTCTTTACTAATATATCTAACTGGACAAACAGAAACAACAGCAGCTATGAAAATTGGCAACAAACAGAACAAATAACTCAGTTCCAGTCCCTTTTCAGCCGCAGACACTCTGCCTGCGTTCGGTCCCGGTGGTGAAAGGTGGGGCAGGGCCCGTGCAGCTGCCGAGAGCAGGCGGGAGCGGGGGCGAAGCGGCAGCGCCGTGTCCCAGGAGGGAGAAGGATGGAGGAAGGCTCCCCGCTCACCGTGTGTGTCCTGGTGCTCGGCTGTGTGCTCTGAGGTAGCAGGCTAGGGCGGAGAAGATGGCAGGGCAGTGTCCCACAGCAGAGAACGCGGCTCCCGGTGAGTGGCTGGCGCACGGGCTGGAAACGAGCAGCCCCCAGACGGCTCCTCCGACCCCGCCAAGCGAAAAAGGGAGACAGCCCCTGCCCATCCCTTTGTCTTGAGCCGTCAAGAGCTAGGGTGCAGCCCAGCAGGCTTCTTTAGCATAATAATGGGGAAAATTCTCCAGAGGGAAAAAAAAAGTAAGGGAACAAACGCCAACCCCCAACAAGTGCACCTTCAGTAAATTCAGATGACACCAAGTCTGTCAGGAGTGTTGACCTGCTGACGGGTAGAAAGGGAGGCTGGATTGACCTACTGAGGCCAGTGGTATGAGGCTCAACCAGGCCAAGTGCCAGCTGCTGCAATTGTGTCACAACAACCCCGGGCAGGACTACAGATTAAGGGAAGACTGCCTGGAAGCTGCAAGGAAAACAACCTAGGGGATACTGTTTGACAGTGGCTGAACATGAGCTAGTTGGCCCAGGTGGCCAAGAAGGCCAATGGCATCCTGGCCTGTACCAGCAATAGTGTGGCCAGCAGGACCAGGGCAGGGATTATCCCCCTGTACTCAGCACTGAGGCCGCAGCTCAAATCCTGAGTTCAGTTTTGGGTACCTTAATAGAAGGAAGACCTGAAAGTGCTGGAGCAACTCCATAGAAGGGCAACAAAGCTGGTGAAGCATCTGGAACAGACGTGCCACGAGAAATGGCTGAGGGAGCTGGCATTGTTTAGCCTGGAGGAGTTTCAGGGGAGAGCACACTTTCAGGAAAGGAGGGTGTGGGGGAAATCCAGGCGGGGGTCAGCTTTTTTTTCCTGTCAACTAGCAGCAGAAGAGGAAATGGCCTCAAGGGGAGGTTCAAGTTGGACATTAGGAAGAATTTTTTTCACTGGAAAAATTGATAAGCATTGGAATGGGCTGCTGAGGAAGGTGATGAAGTCACCATCCCCTGTATTTAAAACAACTGAACATGGTACTTAATTTGGCATGGTGTTGTTTGGTAAAATGTTGGGCATAATGATCTTGGAGGTACTTTCCAAGCTTAATGATTTCATGATTATGGTTCCTATCTCCTGTTCCTTAACTGGTTATTTATTTACATAAGGGTCTTCTGTCTTTTTATGACAACTTGCTTTCTCCAAAACTTGATAGTTAAAGACCATTTTGAATAATTCTTGGAAACCTAAACATGTTTTATTGACTGGATCTCTCTCTGATATATGTGTTTATCGAGTCTTTCAGAGAAGTCTATTAAATTTATGAGATATGAATTTCCTTTACAGTAGCTGTCTTGTCTTTTCTTCATTTTATCACGTATAACTTCAATAGGGTGGTTAAAACTGCCACTTTCAGTAAAACTGGACCTGTTCCTTTATTATTTTTCAGTCTTTTGAGAATACATTTATAGCTGTTGTTTATGTTGTTTTCTACAGGGATATCTGACCTGTTGTTTCATTATAACTGCTCCAAAGCTGTTTGTTTTATACCTAGTGGTAAATTGGGTATCAGATAACAATTAAAAATTCCTCTTCTTTGTACAGTCAGAAAATCTCTTCAATAGATTGCATAATTTTACACTTATGCAATTTTAAATTTATATTATTTAATTTAAATTTTAAATTTATAGTATTTTAAAAAAGAGAGAACATACTGCCTTTATTATTTTAAGCATAACTGCTTGCAGACTGATGTATACAATTCCTCTTTGATTTTTTTTTTTTTATGGAGGAATTGCACAGTCTAATAATGATTAATACTCTTATGCTAAATGTGACTTTTCCAAAGCTACAATTGTTTGCTGTATGGCTTTTGCTTTGTTTTGGTTTGGTTTTGAGAAACCAAACTAGGAAACTCTTCCTTATTCTGTCTGAAATATGTTCTTCAGATCTGTGCTGTATTTTTCATTACTTTCATTATTTTTCAATATAAAAATGTTTCACAGCTCAAAAAATGAAGAAAGTCATCAAACTAGCTTTTTCATCAGCAAGGTGTAAAAGTGTAAGATAATAGAAGACTGACAATTATTTAAAAATATATTTAAGTGCTTATACATAGCCTCTCAGTCTTTTATTTTGCAAAATATTTTTGCATTACTGTAAGTTATTATTTGATTCATAGCAATAGTTAATGCCAGCAATACTAGGAGTTATTATAACTAACATAAAGAATATTCATACAAAAATTGCAACTGCATGGAGACACTGATTGCAAGTCCCTCTTATTTTCCTAACATCACATGAGGAGCCCCTTGCTGTCTCTGGCTGAAACATTTTCAAACTCCCCAAAGCCAGACAGAATTGTTCAGGATTCATAGCAAGATACTAGTTGTGAAGCTAAATTCAATTTAAATCCAGAGTAACTTGCTTTTCACTTAAAAAACCTGTCATACAACCGTGTTGCTGATGGCTTTCTTAGCAAGATAGAACTCCCTTTGTTCTATTATTAGGGACTATGTATGAAAAATGAACAAGTATAATAAAATTGTATGTTTGGCTCATTCTAACTGAGCAAAGAGAGCAGATTATATTGTCACAGTCCCACAAAATGTCATTACATGCCATTAATGAGTCACTGTTCAGAACTTTTTACTACAAATGAATGTGGTTTATTTTTTGGATTTATAGTATCTTCATTGATCTAGTGGCTAAGATCTGTTTATGTTATTTAATATAAGACTATTTTTTATATATCCTTCGACCTGACTATCGTCAGAAGTGATCCATCCAAAAATATCCTTGTTCCAGCAAATGCTTGGCTTTTGGGAAACTACAGAATAATCCTTGTGTAACAAGAAGTTTTATGGACCATTCCTAGGGTATCCTTAATGGGGAAGCTGAAGTGAGCTGTGGAGAGTCTATAGTGCATTGCTGTGAGTTGTTGGTTGGTGGAAGTTGGACTCATGGGATTATGGCCACCCCTACTGAAGCTGGACGTATGAAAGAAACTGTCTAAGAGACATGACAAAGTTAGTCCATTAGGAATTAATGAATTAAAAGATCAAAAGTACTCGATCCTTAGGGATTTAAAGTACTTAAAGATAATTAAAACATTTAAGGCCTTAAAAATTTTAAGTCCAGTGTTTAATGGAGGAGTTATAGCATATTGTAAAGTATTAGTGATATGTACTCCTAGTCCTTTCCCAAAAATAAGCCTCAGTACAAAAGTCCTTCTCACAGATTTACCTCATTCTGTTTCAGTGCTATGATTTAATTTTAAATGATCTCCATTTCTCTATATTCCTTTGCCATCTTTCTATCTGAAAAGCAATAACTGATATTACCAAAGTAGTTTTTGGTTTTGTTTGTTTGTTTGTTTGTTTTTGGTTTGTTTTGTTTCTGGCTAGCAAACAGACCCATAGATGTAGGTTTTTTTCTTAGAAGTTCATTTATTTGAACAAAATCTTATTTTCTAAAAATAATGTCTTTTAAGGAACTTCCTCTTTTTTTCATATTATTATAGTGCATCCTTGAAGGAAGTTAAGTATTGTTGGGCTTTGTGGTTTTTGGGTTTTTTAACAGTATTTCTGACATCAGAGAGTAAAGAGCAGCAAATGGAATTAAAAATAAATTATCATCCTGCTTAGCAACACTAATTTCTGTAAAACAAGTGGTAAACTATGTGAAATAAGTACATGAAAATAAAAAAGTTGTATTTCAAATATAATGTATAATTAGGATATCAACCAATAACTCTGACTACTACAAATTAATATGCATTGCGTGTGATCTCAAGTATACTTTACAAATTTCATGACTAGAGCAAGAGCAGATTAAAATCATTAACTACATCATGCTGCTTATAAAAAAAACAGGATCACGGTTATGGGAGAGGGTAACTCCTTAATTTCATATTTTTAATTGACTGCTTCTGTAGTTAATTAAAGCTTTAGTGTAGGTTTTGGTTACAGACTTAATAGAAATTATTTTAAGCAGCTATTAAATTGAGACTCTTTCATAAGAACATTTTTAAAGCTCATTCCCGTTAAAAGGCTGTATTGGAGCTGAACTTAATTTTACTATTTAATAAGTAAATTAGTATTAAATGTTCCACCATAATTTTTTGAAATTTCTATTCTCTTGTGCATCCATATGACACTATCGATTGAAATAATTATCTTTCACCTCCTACTTATTGCACTATATCATTTAGAACACATTTTTTTAAAAAACAAATGTCATCTTAGTTGCAACCTATTTCTTCAAACTAACATAAAAATGAAAAGTCTCTATTGAAGATAGACCAAATACTTATTCCTTAGTGTTATTTTAAAATATGATTTAAAAAAAGTAAAAAATACATAAAAGTAATCAAAACTACCAATTAAAAATCTCTGCAGAAAGTTTTTAAAGGATGTGGCAGGCCTGAATATTGAACTTTTAATTCTTTAGGATTTTAATAGGTCATCAGTTTTTTCTGAATGGTCTGGTAAAACTAAAACAGTTTTGTCTCTAGTTATTATGTTTGTTTTTGAAGATTCCCTTGGAATAATGTGAGCAGAATAGAGGGGAAGAGTCACCTCCCTGAACCTGGTGTTTCATGCTTCTTTTGATGCAGCCCAATATGAACTTGGCTTCCTGGACTACAGGTACACAATGCCAGCTTGTGGCTAGTTTTTAATCCAGGAGAAGCCCAAAGTCCTTCTATGTCTGTCTGCTCTCAATGATTTCTTCTCCCAATCTGTAGCCATATCTGGGATTTCCCGAACCCAGGTGCAGCACCTTACACTTGGCCTTGTTGAGCTTCACGAGATGCTTGTGAGTCTACTTCCAAAGCTTGTCCATGACCTCTCTGAGTGGCATCCCTTTCTTCTGTTGTGTCAGCTTCTCATCCTGTCGCTTGTTACCTGTGAGGGGAGACTGACCTTCAGTTGTAGATAAGGTCTCTCCTCAGCCCTCTTTGTCCAGGCTAACCCCAGTTCCCTCAGCTGCTCCTTATGGGACTTCTGCTCAAAACTCTTCATAAGATGCATTGCCTTTCTCTGGACACACTCCAGCATCTCAATCTTTCTTGCAGTAGGAGCTCAAAACCAAACACAGTGTTTGAGATTATATGATTTCAGTCATTTAGTATTAGATTTAGATTTTAATGAATCTTTTTAAATGAAATTTTGCTTCTTCATGATTTATTGTTTTTGAAATAGGTCTCTTCTGGAGACAAATATTTTCACTTGCAGAAGAAATGCTAGTTATTTCTCATGTTTTTAGTAAATAGAAAAATTAAATTGACAGGCTAAGATTTATTACAAAATATTTTAGTCTGTGAATATTGTACATCCTATTGCAACTATGAAAGTGATTATTTGACTGAATTATTATGTTGTCACTGTGATTCCTGGAACTGGCAAAATTTTCACCATTAGTTTAAAGTGCCTGTTTTGTTTCTACAGTGATAATACTATCACCCCTGAGAATTCATGCTTCTATGATTATTTTTCCTTTTCAAAACACCAAATATGGGCTTATCATTTTTAATGAGAAACATAAGCTTAAAAGGGATAGAATCATTGAATATCTTTGTGTTTTAAAAGGCCAGAACTACTTGTCTCATGAGTGGCAAAACACAGTTCCATTCATGTCTGATGAAACCAAATAGTCGGTCCTTTTCATAAGTCCTATTATGAGAATGAAGATCACATAAACAAATGAAACTTACTTGAACTTTCTTTACTCACCAATGTACATAATTATAAACTGATTGGCGAAGTGTTGGTTTAATCCAGTAACATGAGGGATGCCTTTGGCAATTGTATACTTTCCTGCCTAATACAGTGCAAGCCTCTAACTAAGGAGTATGATGGTACTGCAAAAACTTTTTAAAAGCTTTTTGGATTTCCAAGAGGTTGGTGTTTTTATTAGAACCATTGTTCTGAGAAAATGTAACAGGAGGATTTATTTTTTTTTTTTTTTATATATTTTTGACTAAATATAGAAAGCTTAACATCCTTGCCCTTCTGTGAAGCTGCAAAGTTTTATCTGGGAATATATCACCCTTGTTTCCTTGCTTAAATGGAACATTGAAACCTTTATTTTTCACCTGATTTCTATGTATATATATATATATATATATATTTAACTTGTACATATTAGAGTGTCAAAAATCATCAGAATGGATTGGCTTTTCCGGACAAATGCCTCTAAGTTTCCAAAGTACTTGTATAATATCACTAAGAGCAGTTTTTCTAAATGGTCTGTCATCCAAAGTTTGAGACATCCGTTGCATCTTTAAAGTATAAGACAGCTATTACTGTAGACAGCTTTTGAAATTTATGGGCTTCTTGTAAAAGAAAAATACACTAGCTGCAGATCTTGGACAGATAGTATTACAGGCTTGTATATATTCTGCCCTTTGCTTCTCATGTACTCATCTGACTTGAGAAGAAAATAGTCTTGTCGGTGCTTGAAATTAGATATACTAGTCTAAGAAAAGTGTTTCCTCTGTTGCTGATGGCATCCCTGTATGCTTGCCCTACGAAATTATCAATGATCTATGTAAAGCTTTGTGGCTTCAAAAGTTGTGTTCATTTAATGCAAATAAATCCTATTAAATCAATCAAATTTCCCTGGGAACACTTATTCATTGGTGATACAATATTAAAAAAAGCTGTCTACTCTTAAAAATATAATGTTCCTACCAGAGGAAGTGACATTATGGGTGGATTAACTAGATTTTGAAATCTGAAGGTATTGTGTTGTTGCACTACTCTGCATTACTGACACAAAGTTAAACATTTGGTTTTCAGATTTAGGTTGACTAAAACCTAATAATTGTCTCCCCTTATATTAAATTTCATAAAAAAACCCAAGTGAGATAAGACTTAAAACCCACAAAACCAAATAGGAGAAAAACCTGTATATGTGCAAAGAAGAATTAATTTTGCTAATGTCACTTGCACTTTTGTGCAGCTGGCAGTCACCCACAGCTAGAAAAACTTATGCAATGTTTCCAATTCACTAAATCAAATATGTGGAAAATGCCTGAGAAATGTGTGAGGCTCTTTCGTTTCACTTTTCCTCATTGCTGAGAGTGAAAGGAACCATGAGAGATAGTCTCCTTTAAGTGTTCCTAGGGAAGGAGGGACAGATAATTTGCCTGCCCTCTCTGCCTTTAAAAGGCATTTAGTCAACACATATGGAGAAGGGGGGTAAGAAGA
The DNA here is from genome assembly GCA_027576195.1 of Cossypha heuglini. Taxonomy (NCBI): domain Eukaryota; kingdom Metazoa; phylum Chordata; class Aves; order Passeriformes; family Muscicapidae; genus Cossypha; species Cossypha heuglini. Next base: position 1,315,968 of record JAODKT010001765.1, on the reverse strand, counting down.
AGACTGTGACACCACTTTTCCTTGACTCAGTAAAAAGAAAAAGGAGTAGGAAAAAGTTCATGTTTCTCTTTTTTTCAAGTGATGATTGAGGGATTTGAATGTAGCCTAGAGGAGGTTAGCAATATGCAGCCTAGAGAAGATTGAAAGCAAAAGTAACATACCAGAAATGTTTGTAAGAACGGAAGAAAAAATTATTTGAAAGATCTTGAAGTTTGGCAGTATCTTCTGAAGAATACTGAGGCTCGGGTATTTTGTGGAGCCAAAAGAAATGTGTTGTGCAAAAAATGTACATTCTTTTTATAACCTGTTTATAAGGAGTCTGAGAATGCCTGATTTATTTATTGTATGGCTGATATTTAATGAGAGGAATTATTTATATACTTAGGTTTACATTGTCCACTATGGCTATCCTGGACACTGGGTACTGTACTGTATAAGTGAAAGTAGTAGTGCATTTTTGGATGTTTTGGCCAAACATTCTTATTTTGGGTTTATAACCCTACAAACAAGAATAAAATTACTTATTACTTATTAATTATTATTTTATGTGAGAGAAAAGATGAGGGGTTCCAATTTGATAACTGCCAGTGCCTGAAGAAAAACAACCTAAATATTCTAAATAACATACATAGGATTTGTTTGTTTGTTTTGTTTTTTTTTTTTTTGTTGTTTTTTTTTTACTTTTCTGT
>JAODKT010001765.1:1293821-1307055 GCA_027576195.1 Cossypha heuglini | reverse complement strand
GGTACTTATTGAGAAAACTAATAAGCAATAAAACAAAAGTAAGAATTTTTCAACAAGCAGGAAAGAGCTAAAAGTGCAAACACCATGTATACATCTGAAAGCAGAATTAAATACTCAGCTTCTGCTTCAGTTTTGCAGTCAGCCTTCTGAAACTGTGAGAACAAGAAAGATAATTAATTTGGTTACAGTTCTGACATTCAGGTTTCTTCAGTGACGCCTTTTGGTATAACTCAGTGAAGACACAGTCTAAAATGAACAGGAAAAAAGTCATAAAATTTACTCCTTGGAGAAAGAAATCTGAATTCAGCAATGTTCAATACGTTTTCCTCTCTTCATCAACTTTCTATTCCTCCCAAATTCCTATATGCCCAAGTGACATTTAAGTTAAATACCTCAATTTTTTTCCCTAATTTTATTTATGAACCTGATTTTTTTATTTTTCATACTAAGATGAGTCACTATCAATGCCACTTAAAAAACCTTAACGGTGTATGGGGTTTTTTTTTCATTTTTACCCTCTCAAGAGTGCCTAGAGATTAGTTGTGACAACAGTGAATGTTTCTTTGCCTGACTTTCATTCTTAGATGTGTGTCTTGGGACAGCTCCATATTGCTAATAGGACACAAATAAAGGAGTTCTGTCAAGGTCTGCTAGGGTTTTAATGTCTACGTGACTCAGTACAAAACCATATAGCAATACATGCCCAGGTCCCAAATGCAGTATAGCTGCATTTGAGAAGTAATAGCCATGACTAATTCAATCAAGCTTAGAGCTGCACTGAGGCAACTCTCTATGTCTAGTTCAAAAGCTGGCTTGGACACAGGGAGTTTGAGTACAGCTGCACCACAGTACATAGCTATTACAAAGAACACATTTATCAAGTGGCATTTATCTTTCTGGCATGTGAGTAAACCAAGTAAAATTCCAGCAGTGTCAGTTATTAGAGGAATTCTCTCCTTCAGTTGCTTCATTTGAAGGCAAATGAAAGAAACTGCTGAAACTAATAAAATCAGTTGTTCAGATTCAATAAAGTGTATTTCATTACATCTATGAAATGCATCAGGTCAGAATATGTCCCAAATACCCAAGTTATGTAGAAAATGTATGGGCTGATTTGTTGGTACAAATGTTATAAAAATAATATAACTGTTAACATTCACACTGAGCTGTAAACTTGATGAAGCTGAAATGTGTCCTAAATTCAAGTAGCACTTGGGTGAAAAGGGTGTCTAGAAATGTTTCCTTTCAGTTTCTCTCTCCTGTGCTGTCAATGATCTAGTTCAATCTACTTTAAACTCTCTAACCTAGTTTTTGGTTGCTCATTTTTTATCTGTTTGGTTTCGAGTGGTGGTTTTTTGTTTGGTTAGGTTTGTTGGGTTTTTTTTAACAGAAAATTAAAGCCAGATTGCCACATCCCCAGCCTGCCCCTGCTATATATGACCTATACACAAATAGCAGCTACTTTTTTTGCTACTGTTTTTCTGGTGTCCTACCTAGGGATGAGTGGTTATTAAGAGAAAGAAGATACCTAGCAACAGAAAGTGTCAAAAATGGTCTCCTTTACCTCCTTTCTAAGGAGCCCAGTGAAACAAGATGCTGAGGCAAAGAGCAATAAAAGGTGGTCTGAGTGTTTCTATTGCAGAAGACACATCACTGCTCAGAGGCTACAACAGCTGACATAAATTAGAGTATCTTTCAAACTGCTGTAATGTAGCTGAGACAGCCCTGTCATAACTGGCTTGGCTGAATCCTGTTCAGCCATTTAAAGAGAAGGTGAATGTTGCAAAAAGTAATTTTGTAAGAGTGCATGAAAAATCTCTGCAGCCTTATATAGATTAGGAAAACTACTTTCTACTTTCTGTACTATTTGAAAACATGGAAGGTGGACACTAAATATGCAAAAAGAAGATGCAAGAATGACATACTTTTACTAAAAAGAATGAAAAATTCTTCGGAGTAAATGGTAATGTGTGAAAAATTTCAGACCATCTTCACGGAGATTAGTCAAAATAGCTGTTAGCTGGATCCTATTCATAAGCATTTCAAAGAATATAATAATGAGAAAATTAATTTTTAGATGGAATAATTAAAGGTCAGTTGTAACAATCACAGAAAAGCATCCCAGGTTCCAGAGATATCTTTCATTCCTAATTTTTAATTATAGATAATCAACCACTATGATATTTAATTTGTTGTAAGTAATTTTTATTTTCTATCCACAAAAAAATGCAAATGTTAAAGTATGAAATATTGTCATATGCTGTATGAAATATAGCTCAATTTTGCACTGATGTAGCCTCATCATTTGGGTACTGCGTGCAGTTTTGGGAAACACATTATAAAAAACATGTCAAGTTATCAGAGAGTCATCAAATAAGGGCAAGATGGTGAAGGGCCTTGAGGGGAAGCTGTATGAGGAGTGGCTGAGTTCACTTGGTTTGTTAAGCCTGCAGTAGAGAAGTTTGAGGGGAGACCTCCTTGCAGTTACAACTTCCTCAGGAGCAGAAGAGGAGTGGCAGGCACTGGTCTCTATGGTGACATGACAGGACCAGGAAATGGCCTGAAGTTGTGTCAGGGGAGTTTTAGGTTGGATATCAGGAGAAGTTTCTTCACCCAGAGGATGTTTGAGCACTGGAATGGGGTCCCCAGGGCAGTGGTCACAGCAGTAAGCCTGACAGAGTTCAAGAAGCGCTCAGACAACACTCACCACACACATGGTGTGACTCTTGGGGCGTCCTGTGCAGAGTCAGGATTTGGACTTTGATAATCCTTGTGGATCCCTTCCAACTCATGATATTCAATAATTCTGTGATTCTGTCAAATACTCTGAAATCTAGCTCTTCAACAGTGAACATGTTGCTATTAAAGTTGTATTTTAGTCTGTAATATGGTGTCCTTTGGCCAGAAGTAATAACAGTAATTTATATAAATAATTACATGAATAAATAACTGTATTTCAGGGGAAAAAAAAACGTGGCAAAATTCCTTAAATGCAATGCAATTATCAAGACTTTAAATGGACAAACACAATGGTTTTGGTAAAGCAAAATTCAGACCTATGGCAAGTACTGCCCTTTGGCAGAAATGAGCCAGGTATGTGGTATGTGGGTGGAGATGTTTCAATCATAACTGGGACTCTTGGAGCCTGTTCTTCAGTGAACTGCCAAATTCTCAAGCATATTCTAAACATGAAAATTAAGCACTTGAAGGGCTTTGCAATGAATTCCTGTGCTTGAGTGAATCCCATCTAAAAGAACTTTTAATCCTCAAAATGTAGCCTTTTGCTTAAATACTTAAAAATTATGGCACCAGTAAATCATTGCTGCCTTGCTAAGGATGAGCTCTGCAAGGTGCTGAGCAAAGTGTCACTTTTGCAGCAAAGTTTTAAAGCATGTGCTTAGCCACATAACACCCTAGGGAATAAAGCCTTAGGTGACCTTTTCCCTTTCTGCTTCAGAAGATCACCACCCACGGTGGCTGGTTTCTGTTTTGGCTAATAGATGCAGCACTCAAAATGTACTTAGTAAAAAAGACTTTCTTACAACATTCAACATTTTGGTTTCCAGTAGTTCAAGCACAAAAAAAAAAAAAAAAAGGAAAAAGAAAAACACTTTGAAGAGACTACCTGGTTTCATTTCAGTCTATGAATCTGCTTAAATTCATTCTAAGAGGTTAAAAGAAAGAGGGAAAAGTCTTATTTTGAGTTGCAGAATTACATTCAGATTGATTTTGTTCACTTTGATGATTTGACATTTCATTTGTACAGGTTCAACTGTTATTGAGGATCTAGAAAACCATTTGTTTATGGCCTTTATTTCCCCCCCATTCATTATGCATATTAAAATAATACTTTATTCAAGGAAATAGAGGTGTAGACTGGGGCCTCAAGAACAGTTCTTGGACTCACAAGTTCTAATTTTGTCTGTGACCTTCATTATATGTCCTAGTTGGTCTCCATTTTCCAGCGGGTACAATGAGAACATTACAGGTTCAGCAGCCTCAAAAAGAAGAATAGGAGCAGAACATGGTGACAAAGACCTTAAAAAAGGCTGAGTCACTGAGTGTCCTTCTTCATCCCTATGTCCACAAATTACAGGTTCCAGTGGGAAAATCTGAAATAATAAAAACTTGGTGGAAGAGGATCAGGTTCAGGAATGTTTCTATTAACCAGATACATACAAGTCACTGAGATCTGACAGGATTCATCCATAACTGCTAAAGGCACAAAGTGAATGACAGGAAATTCTGACGGATTTAAGTAACAACTATTTTTGTTTGTTTTTATGTGTAGTTTTGGGGGAGTTAGTTGGTTGTTTGTGTTTTTGGGGGGGAGTTGCTTTTGTTTTGTTTTGGTTTTTGTTTTTACCAGTAGTGGAATAACTTGACCAGAAAGGTTGAGAAATATCTCTCACTGCAGTTAACTAATCTTATTTTAAGATCTGACCCTCCTGTGCACTTGGTGATCTCCATAGATTGGGCTCACTGCAATTGGGCGATTTATCTTTCGAAGTCAAAATACAAGACTTACATTTTAAATTCCTAAACCTGGCGTTGTTTTTTATATTGACTATTTGTATTTGACCTATAGTAGAACTCAGTTTTCAGACTTGTGTAGTAGGTGTTAATTATTCAATGACTAAACCACGTTGTGAAGATATAACTTCTAATTATATAATACCTTTTTCTGAATCTGAGTTTGTATTACTATTGCTTTGGTTGGAAAAAGACTTGCAAGCTTGCAAGCATACTGTTATTATGAACTTCTCACAAATTGTATCATGAAAGCTGTATAAAATAGATAATGCACTGTGTTCTACTTTGTTTCATAATTTGAGTGAAAAACAACCCTATTACTTAATCATCTCTCCTTTTCTCCTTTAGAAGATGTCATTAACAAATCTTTTCAACTCCATGAATAAGTAAAATTATATATTCAGAGTGTAAATGTTTTAAAACTCTAAAAATGTATCTAGAATAGTTTAATTGAATCCTGAAGATATGTGGAAAATGAAAACTGCTCCCAGCAAATTAATAGTAGCTCTGAATATTCAAGTAGCAGAATGAAAAGTGCTCTTATAATTAGGATTCAATGAAAGTAAGCTGCATTTATAGCTGTTATTTTCAGCTTTTTGTAATACTTCTAGGGACATGATTTTGTGTTCCTACTGTATTTTCCTAATGAATGAGTGCAGCTGTGCCATTTAATTCAAAGGATACATTCTTTTAATGTTAAGATTGACAGCAACTATGCAAAAATGATATCTTTAAAATCTAGCTTATAAAACACATGCCTTATTCTATCAGTCACTATTCTTTTTCTTTTTTCTTACTGAGCTTTTTGTTCATGTTTTGATACCAGGCATAGATATAGCTGCAATCATATGAACTGACATAAGCATTTTGATTCCTTTTTTTGTGAGAAACATTAACAGGACTGCACAAAAGGAACAACTAACAAATTATATTTTGCCAAGACTAAAAAGATGAGTCATTAAAATAATAGTATTTATATTATTCCTGGACAATATAGAATTCACAGGGCTTTTAATAATCAAATGGAACTCAGGAGCATTCAAGGCAGAATGGGGTAAATTCCTGTTTAGGGTTATAAAAAAAATAGTACTCATAACTACTATTCTAAAATAAATGCAAATAAAATCTTATTCTTACTGATTTGAGTAATGTTAATATTTTAGTAGTGGATTTGGGTGCATTTGCTAATAGATTTGTATAAGACTGTCAGTTATAAGAATATTCTTATACAGTAGTGACATAGCTACTGAATATCGTGAAAGACTTAATCACAGTTTTCATATCAAGTTGTTATGCCAAACCCACCATTTCTACATTGAAAAAAAGACCAAGTTGAAATGTCTTTGTCTTTCTGCAAAACTAATTGTCATTGTATACGCTTGAAATGTTGAGTGTTTAATTCATGTTTTTTTTCTGAATGTGGTTAATCATTTTAGGCAGCTCATGATATAGTGAACTGTCAACAACATTTTCAAAAGTGGACCTCCAAGCAGTACTGGAGCATCTTTTTTTGTTCTTTTTTTTTCTTCAAAAAACATCATTGACTGATGAATGTTTTGTTTTAGTTTATCTCTGGGTGTTGAATGAATTTAGGTGTCTAAATGACTTTTCGATAGAAAATTATTTTAAGTTCTAAGGAAAAATGCTGAAAATAATAATGAATTGCTTTCTTATTGATGTAGACATAAATACATTAAAAAACATTCCTACCGAATATATTACTGCTTGAACAACCTTGACCATAACTCATAACACCATATCCACTTTCAAGAAATAGCCCAAATGTAATTCCTTATAGTGTAATATACTCTATTTACTGTCATATGTTAATAATAACATCTAATCCTTTTCTCTCTGTCTCTGTCTCTGTGTCTGTCTCCATGTCTCTCTTCATGTCTTTCACTGTCTCATTCTTTGCTTCTCTCTGTGTCTCTGTCTGTCCCTCCCCCTGTCCCTTCTCTTGTATATAAACATCTATGGATTTGAGAATTTCAGTTGGCAAGAAGCCTGAATGTGATTCAGAAACTGAGGGTTTGTCTTTATACTGTTAGCATAGGGCTCCAGGAGCTTTTGATTTATTGGGAAAATACGTCTGCCTTCACCCCTAGCAGCACTGTTTCACCATAAAACAGGAATAGAATTATCAAATATGTATTTCAATCTTTACTGAAGTAATCTTAAATCTCTGTCCAGAGAATATAAACATATGAAAACTATTCAAATCAGAAAAAGTAGAACAGACTTTTTTCTATTTTGTAGAATCACATAACCACAGAACAGGTGAGGTTGAAACAAAGCTTGAGATCTTCTGGTCCAATCCCCCTGCTCAAGTAGTCACCTAGAGCCTCTTACCCAGGATTCATCTCTGGGTGGGTTTTCAGTATCTCAAAGGATGGAGACCACACAAGATTTCTGAGAAGCCTGTGCTGGTTCTGTGTCACCCTCACCATTTATAAAGTATTTTCTGGTGTTCAGATGGACCCGCCTGTGTTTCAGAGTATGCCCATTGGCATACTCTTGTCAGATCACTGGGCACCACTGAAAACAGCCTGGCTTTGTTTTCTTTACACCTTCCCTTCAGGTACTTTTATACACTCAAAAGATCACTGAACTTTCTCTTCTCCAAGCTGAAGGGCTCTAGCTTTCTCAGCCTTTCCTCATAGGTGTTCCAGTCTGCATCATCTTAGTGACCCACTGTTGGACTTGCTCCGGTAGCTTTTTCTCTCTCTTGTGCTGTGAAGCTCAGAATTGGACACAGACTTCTGGTGTGGTTTCACCAAGTGCTGACTAAAGAGGAAGGATCACCTCCCCAGCCTGCTTGCAAATTAGGGGGATCACCTCTGCTAATCTGCTGCTCCCCAACTTCGTGTAATGCAGCACAGACTCCCATTTGCCTTCTTTATGGCAAGGGCCCGTTGCTGGTTTTTGTTCTGTAAAGTTACTTTCCAGCTACGTGAGCCAGTGAATATATTGGTTCCTAGGACTGCTCCTACCCAGATGAAAGACTTTGTGTGTTTCTTTGTTGAACTTCATGATGTTTGTTTATCCTTTCATTTACCAAAAACAAGGGTAATAAAATTATATCCATATGAAGAGAATTTTGATGAGACCTTGTTTATTTTATTGACTCTTGTCTAAAAGACAGTTTGAAATACCTTTTCCACTTTAAGTTTACACATGTTCATCATTCCAAAAATTCTCTCCAGATATTCATTGCAAATTTTCGAGTTACTTCAGTATCATCGTGTTCATTGAATATGTGTTAAGGTTATAGGCAAATGTGATAGCTGCATTGTTATTATTTTGAGAATTTATTTTCATATGCTTAACCACCTGTTTAAATAAGAATAGAAAAATAGTATATTAAAAATAACCAATGTAAGTCAAGTACAATAATAGTAAAAAGGAAAATTCCAGTTTCCCACCACCCTCTAGGCATTTTATTTTTCCTCAGCAGAGTTTTTGAACTGAAGGCTTTGCATCACATGCAAAAAGTCAATAGATCTGCATAATAAGGGTGACAAAAAAGTTTTTAAGGAAAAAGTTTATCCAGTTGTTAGATGTCACTTCTAACTGGAGAAGTCTGTTTGGGATCATGGTATTGTCTGAGATGGGAAGATGGAAGCATTTGGCTATTTAAAGAAATGAGGCAGAGGTTAAATTTCAGTTTAAGATTTTCCAGTATATATTCTATAAATGGTATAAATTACACACAACATAGAAAGAAATTTTATTACCCAGAAAGAAAATATAAAAAGAAGACATACTTCTATTTAATTTTTCCCTCGTGTAGAGATTCTATAGCTGTTTTCCAGACTGTTTTAAATTAAACTTGTGGTCTTTAATAGCTACTAAATTTTAGCACTATAACAGCAAGTTTTCAGTTCCTTCACCAATCCATTCATTTGATCTCTGTCTTCCATTTTACACAAAACAAACTCCAGTTGGTATGAAAGCCTATGGATGAGAGGGGAAATTAATTTCCTCTTAAAGTAATATGTTAGCTAAACTTAGCATGCTAGCAGTTGTTAAAACCTATTTATTAAGCTTTTATTGTTATTGAATTAACTGTTCGAGGAGTTTAATTTCAGCAATATATATTCTTCATTAAATGAGAGTGTATGCTGAACATGAAAAGAAATATTCTTGACTCACTGAGGAACTTCTTCAGACAACTTTCTATTCCACAGTTTTCTGGTATATTTGAAACTATTTAAAAATTATAATACTTAGGCATAGTGTGCTATATTGTACTGTGAGAGTATTATAATGTGATAGTGAAGCCCTTTTGAAAAGTCTGACTGATTCTTCTAAGAAAACTGGCATCTGTTGAACAATTTCAGCAAGAGGAAAGGAAGAAAGTAAAAGAAGAGTCAAGACTAAACAGAAAATATACCACAAACAAAGACAACCATTCATCTGGTCTAAAAATAAAAAAAAGCACTATATGGAATACTCCATTAAGGATAGCATAGTACATTCACTCAGTAAAGATCTTCAAAGATGTGGGTAGTTGCTAAACTCAAGAACGGAAACATAAAAAGAAGGATCTTTTTACTTACTGAGTACCAGATCTCAAATCAACAGTGAAAATCTTCCACAACTTCAAGTCCAGGTTGGGGGAAAAAACTAATGACACAAAGGCATAGTTTTTGAGGAGCAAAATTTCAGTCTGTTACTTCCTTTTTTGCTAGAATTAGGGTACTTTCTGTTTTCTCAGTGAACAATCTAAATCAACTACACAGTTTTGTTTTCCTTTGGATTATTTTCATCATGGAAATGTAAAGTAAGCAGTTGAGAAATGCAAGTTTCTGAATTAGTTAATTGGCATACAAATAAAGTAATGTATAGAAGAGTATTTGGAAGCATTTTTAAAGTACCTATGTTATTTGTTTTAATAAAACAACCCTTCTTTCAAAAATCTGGCTCTGAGTTGCCCCATGCTATTGCTATTTTTAGAGCTGCTGAGGTATACTGTGGAAATTCCAAGTATTCATCCAGCGAGACCATATTATTCATTAGACCACTTTGTAACAGTGTGGTTTGACTGAAGATAGTTGCCCATGCATTTTGCTTTAGAGTGAGAAAAGTACTATCTGAAGCAGAGGAATATTTGAACATAACAATTCAGAAATGTTTTCCTAGCTAGAATAAGCTGTCAAAACTTGTTCTGAGTACAATTATGATGAAATGTTTGTATCAGGAAAGTCAGGAACATAGATTTTCTAATTACACTGATGTTTTAATACCCAGCTGTTTTGGTGTATAAGCTGATTGGTGGCCATTCTTGATCACTGGAGGAAGGTCAATAGAATAGCCATCCTTAGAAATAAGAAGAAAATCCACAGAACTACAAGTCATCCAGCCTCACACAAGACCTCAAGAAAACTACAGGGAAAACATTTCAAAGACATCAAGAACAAGTGGAAGAAGCTGGTAGGGATTTACCAAAGACAAATTATACCTATCTGAATCCATTGTCTTGTGGGATGAGATCACAAGTTTTGTTGTTAAAAGTTGAGAACTGGATGTCATTTACATGCAAGATTTTTGGCATAGTCTCTTATAGTCACATTGTTCTGATATAGAGTGGATAGAGGACCATAAGTATTGTTCAGTGCTTTTGTTAACGTCTGAAATTATAAAATATAGTACAGATTAAGAAAGTTTGTCATCCACATCAGTTATGATGTCAAAACTAATTCAGAGGATGTGGTTAATATGCTGGAAGACAGGATTGAATATCCATTTAAAGGAATGTGGAAAAGCTCGAGAAATGGGCAAACAGGTTCCTCATGAAATTCAAAAAGGCAACTGCCAAGCCATGCATCTGTAGGTTCTAAATACACTCCACAAGTACAGATGTGAAATTCATCAGCTGGAATGCAGATTGACTGAGGAAATTCTGGGTGCTGCAATAGTTAACAACTACTAAACAGGAACCAGCACTGCATCCCTTGTGGCAAATTAGCCCAGCACCTTCTGGGCTACTTTAGCAGCTAGGAGTATCAGGGAATGGATCCTGTCTTCTACTGAGAATGTGTGAGACTCTTCCTGGAGCTCTGTTTTCAGTCCTGGCCTCCCAACTGCAAGAAGCCTTGGCTGTGGAAAGACTGTCCAAAACTGTGGACAGATTTGAAAGACTTGGGCAAGTAAGAGACAAAAGGTTCTGTGCCCCATTAGTATGGACCAGAGCCTCTTTTTTGCAAGTAAGTGCCCCCACAGCTTGAGAGAGAAGGTGCATACCATAAAGTAATCTGTGTTTTTACCTGTATGACCATAGAGGGTACATAAGAAAGTGGGATGGAAAACCTACCTCTGCCCTTACAGCATGGGTAGTGACTCGAGAGGAAGAAAAACCACCACAGGAAATTCTTCAAGGGTAGATACCACTCCAGTTTCCAATGAGCATCCTCAGACATAAAGGAAGGCTAATATTACTTCTAATTTTCTTGAAGGGATCTCTAGTTCATACTTACAAGAAGTGAGGAACGAGTTCTGTGACCAGAAAGAGAGGCTCTGCCTTCAGTCAGATGGAGAAAAAAGACAATTGGATCTATTGGACAGTGTGAATCCAATGGATCTGATGGCCTGGCACATCAGACTCACATGAGTCAAAACCTTTGGTTGATACCCGGACACAATGTACCCTGAGGCCATGTAGGGCCATACGTAGGGGCCATATGTAGGGGCAGAATCCGTGTGTATTTCGGAGTGACAGGGGGATCCCACCAGCTGCCTATACTGGAATCTGAAGTGAGCCTGACTGGGAATGAATGGCAAAAACACCCCATTGTGACTGGCCCAGAGGTCCTCAGCATAGATTACCTCGGGGGAGGGTATTTCACAGGCCCTAAAAGGGCATAATTGGGCTTTTGGGATAGGTGCTCTAGAGACACAGGAAATTAGATAGCTGAATACCTTGCCTGTTTTCTCAGAGGACTCTCCTGCTGTGGGGGTGATGAGGGTCAAAGAACAACAGATACCTATCACTACTACTACACCAACAATACCACACCAGCCAGGACTCTGTGATCACCATCCATGAGATGATTCATGTACTGGAGAGCCAGGGAGTGGTAAGCATTTCTCACTCACACTTTAATAGGCCAGTACTTAAGTACAGTGGACATGAAGACTGACAGGAGACTATTGTGGCCTGAATTAAGTCACAACACTGAATGCCACTGTGCTGGACATGCTGGAACTTCAGTACATACTGGAATCCAAGCAAGAATGTAGTGCCACGATCGATTGTGCTAATGCATTTTTCTCCATTCCTTAGGCAGCAGAGTATAGGCCAGAGTATAGAGTATAGTTTGCTTTCACCTGGAGGGGTGTCCAGCACATCTGGAACTGACAGCTCCAGCAGTGGAAACACAGCCCCACTATTTGCAGTGTGATCCAGACTGCGCTGGAAAAGGGTGAGGCTCTGGAGCTCTAGGAGTACATTGATGACATCGTCATGTCATTTCACTGGGGCTACACAGCAGGTGAAGTTTTTGAGAAAGCGGAGAGGATGATCCCGATCTTCTTGAAGGCTAGGTTTCCTCCCAAAGAAATTCCGTTTTTAGGAGTAGAATTGCAAGATGGACATTGTCAGACTCCAATGGATGTGATCCACAAAACAGCAGTTATGTCCCCATCAACAATCAAGAAGGAAACTCAGGCTTTCCTAGGTGCTATGGGATTTTTGAGAATGCCTGTTCCAGATTACAGTCAAACTGTGACCCCTTTCTATCATGTGACACAGAAGAGCAGTTTCGTGTGGAGTTATGAACAAAAGCAAGTTTTTGAGCAAATTAAACAGGGGGTTGTTCATGCAGTAGTTCTTGGGCCACTCCAGACAGGATATGATCTGAAAAACTGGAGAGAATAGTCCTTCTTGGGGTCTGTGGCAAAAAGTACCTGGGAAGACTTGAAGATAACCCCTGGGGTTCTGGAGGGAGAGGCATAAAGGACCAAGGCCTGGTACACCCCAACTGAAAAAGACAGACTGGAAGCTGGAAGCTTCTGGAGCTGCTTCAGAAATGATTGGCACTGAAGCACAGCTTCTGTTGGCACCCCAATTGCCAGTTCTAGGCTGGATGCTCACAGAGAAAGTCCACTGATTGCTACTTGGAGTAAGTAGATCATGCTGATCGCACAGAGAGCTTGATTGGGAATCCCTAATGAGCCAGGGATCTTGTAAGTCATCATGGATTGGCCTGAAGGTGGACATAGTGCATTATCATCATCATTGGAGGAGAAGGAGAAGGTGACTTATGCTAAGAAGGGCCCACCATATAATCAGTTAAGAGAAAAAGAAAAGCAATATGTTATCTTTATTATAGTTCCTTCTGTATTGCCGAGATACATTGAAAATGGAAAACTGCTGTATGGCATTCTATGTAACAAGCCGCAGAAGTTATTGAGGGACAAGGAACAATTGTCAGCACAGAGGTAAACCCATATGGGCTGCTGAATTGTGACAAGATGTCACTGCCCTGCTGAAGAAGTTAGCTGCAAAAGTACATCATGTAGTGTCACACATACCAAAGCTGGGCTGCTGAAGAGAATTGCAAAATGGACTGGTGCACCAAGCTGCCAAGATCATAGTGTTTCAGTTAAAACTGGATTAAAACACTAAGGTGAATTATTTCTGCCTTGGTGGGCCCATGATGCCTCAGGTCATCAAGGAAGAGATGCAGCACACAGACAG
>JAODKT010001765.1:1275610-1293276 GCA_027576195.1 Cossypha heuglini | reverse complement strand
CAGCCCAGAAGGAACTGAGTTGGACAATGGGACTCATTTCAAAACTAACCTAGGGACACCTGGGCCAGAGTGCACAGTACTGAGTGGGTGTGTGATATTCCCTGTCATGCATCAGCTTCTGTGAAAATTGAATGGTGAAATGCCCAAAACCACCTTGAAAGCAGTAAGACCTTCAAACATTGGGATCTACATTTAGCAAAGGGTCCCTGGTTAGTTAATAATAAAGGCTCTACTAAGCAAGGTGGCCCTGCCTACCACAGAAGAGGTTACAGTACCTGTGATGCATATTATGGGAAATGTGTTTGGCAAGGCAGGTTGGATTAGTCCTGCCACAAGCAAAGACAAACCCATCTGTGGGATCCTCTTTGCTTGAGGACCTGGGTCCACTTAGAGGGCAATGCACCTGAAGGGGATTTGATTTTTATGTGAGAACAGTCTGCACTGTTGAAAAATGTTATTTGTTACTGAATGGCACTGCCTCTGCATGCCATAACTACCGTGGACTGTTCCAGGTACATCTGGCAGGAGAGCAGCCTGATGCAGCTCTCAACCACCCAACAGCAAACTAACTCTCCTGCCCTGGAAAACATCTAGGATGGATAAAACCCACAGTCATGCATTTAATGATTTCAACAGATACCTTGGAGGGATAGCTGTTGACTATGGAAATTATATCTGTGCTGGTAGGTAGGGAGGTAGATAGATAGACAGATAGATACATTTTTGTGTATATATATTTATATATTAGTGTGTATATATATTTGTGTGCCTTTGTAAGTATGTATATAGTTGGAAGGTGTAGGATCTGGGCATGACCGACAGTGTTGAATAAGAAGTGGGTAATGTCCTGGTTCTGGCCACGAAAAAGTTAATTTTTTGCAATAGCCATGAGGGGGACAGAGCCAGGGGCCATGTGGGCATGGCCAGGAGGATTTTCTACATCAGTTTACCTCATTGCCTTGAGCACGTATAAGGAGACTGTCTGGCTTCCAAGAAAAATGTCAGGGCTTCTGGTTGAGAAATATGTGGCAGGATGGGGGATGCCGTTGTGCATTGTCACCTGGAGTCTGCAGTGAGCTTTTTTGCACAGGAATCACTCTCTCTTCTGTATACTTTTGTTATTAGTGTGGTTATTTTTATTGTTTCAATGACATTTCTTATCTCATTGCTGTTTTAAGTAAACTGTTCTTATCTCAGCCCATGATCTTTGTCTTATGTGGCTCAAATTCTTAACTCCATCCCACTGCAGTGGGAAGGGGAGGGAGAAGGACAGCAAGAGACAGGCAGCATGGTTTGGGAGAGTCTTGATGGGGCACTGAATTGGGGAGTACCACTCCTAAACCACAACAAGTATGCAGTGGACAAACATAGGGTTGGGTACTTAGAGAAGCTGTGGAATCTGCATCATTGCTGGAGGAGTAAGAATATCTGCTCACTATTTGACTGGACACAGTCTGAGTCACCTGGTCTGGCTTACCCCGCTGTGTAGAGGAAATCAAACTAGATGAGCAACATTTAAAGACTAAAAGAAAAACTTGTGTGTCACTGTCCAAGATTAATTTCCTAATACAGGTCTGTAAGTTTTAGAAAGCTATTTTCCTCAAGTTACATATTAAAAATGAGATTTGACTATGCTAGAATCCTCACAGAGTATCTGCTAGAGTTTCTGCTGTACATGAGTTTTGTTTTGCTTGATTTCAAATCCATCATAACTTAGCACACAGTGTTAACCAAAATATTTGTCAAGAAAAGTAGAAATGAGCCAGTCTGACCTGATTTTCAAGAAGAAAAAGTATCATCCTATTTTAGTCTCATGTCCTGTAATTAAAATGTTAAAAAAGAGATGTAGAATGACTAGATAGATTAATATTGTTTTGGGGATCCCAAAATAATCGAGTGCAGTTTAAATTTAATTGTAGAATTAGAAATAAAGTTGATATATATTATTCTATTGGTACTTTCAAGGTTTTTGAACTCAAAAGGTTGTAATTTTTGACAATTAGGGCTACAGCTTTGACAAGTAGTGGAGCTTTTACCTTTTGCATTACCCTTTATTGTCTGTCGTAACTCAAAACACAGTAAGCATTCAGGTCATGTGTAACTGTTTACCTAACCTATTATTTAATTGTAATTATTATGATAAAAAATAGGAATATTTGGTTTCTACATGTTCTCTTTTTATTTGTCCTTTTTGGTGGAAATTTCTCTAACCATGCCACTTACATTTGATATAATTTGATATACATACTATTTTCTTTTGAATCGAATGAAATGCTCCTGATATTTTGTCATACATGATTTTTCAAAAGTGGCTTTAATGCCACAGAGAATGTTGATTTTGCTGAAATAATTTTAATGATCTGCATATGACTGTTCTGGATAATTTAAAAGGTTCAGTGGATAAAAAAATTAATTAGTCAAACTTTTTTTTGAATATTTTTTCAGCGCTCTGAGAATGTTGATTTATCTCAGACTATAGTACTTCATTGCCTTTTCAATCTAAATCATTCTTATTTTGTCTTATTTCATGTATTTATGAGGGAATGGTAGGAAATATCATTTAAGTTATTCTTCATCAATTTTTTATTCCGCCTTAATGACAGACTATTGGCATCCATATCATATTCATAACTAAATTAATTTCTGTATTTAAAAAAAGTAAATACAGTAATAAACAGTTTATTAGCTACTGATCCATTTGTTAATTTTCATTCCAGTTATAGGGAAAAAAAGAGCAAATACAGTGTAGTTTTATAGTAGAATTATGTAGTATTACTATGTAGTGTTTGCAGAATTATGAGGAACTAGAGCTTAGCTGAAAATATTATCATGAAATACTGGTTTTAGAAATAAGATGGTATTCTTTTACTTTTCAAAAGGTGTAGGACATTGCGTAAAAGGTAAATGTGTTCAGGGGTTTTAGTTATCTAAAGCAGTATAAGTTTGTCAACATCAACCCGGTACATTCGGCCTTTTTTATGTAGTTCCTATTTCCATTGAAGTTAATGAGAATACATCCTATTAGCAGAACATGCAGACTTAGTTAGCTTCACTTCTCTACCCGGATAAAATTAATTTTGGATATGTACAGAAATAGCTTACTTCCCTATCCAGAGAAAAACATTGTGTATTACAATTCCCAAGTGGGTGTAAGTGTTTTAAACCAGTCTTCCTAAACAGTTATGAACAGGTACATAGATTTCTCAGCCTTACCTTGTTATTCAGTATCTCAAATGTTCGTAGAAATATTCAGCATGATCTTTCTTTTCTTCAGTTCATGATTTTTCAAAGGATCATTATGTGACAAACTTCAATATCAATATTCAGGACCCACTGTGTTTCACAAATAGATTTTTTAAAGTATTGATAGAAATCTTTATAAGTGTTGGGGTTTGTCGGTGGTATTTTTATTTGTTTTTGTCGAGCTTCAGATTTTCTTGTGGATTTTTTTCCTGATGTGAAATAAACACAAAGTCTCAAACTGTTGACAGACATTATCCAAGATAATGGAATTTGTGTTTTTCACATCAACAGGTATTTTAGAGAAAACAATCACATATGGTTTGGAAGATAAACTTAAGTTTTGCCGAAGTAGATGACCTTTAAAGAGGATCCAGTTTGTTGTACACAATATGTTTCACAGTACCAATTTTGTAATAAAATTATCACAAAGTATCTCTGGGATTTATGCCTAATAGGGACCATCAAGCAGAATTTGAATGCCTGAATGCACTTGATGTTTATTGAATGACTGTAATTACCAGGTCAGCCTTGGGGAACATCCAGATTTCTCTACTCAGAGATAGGAAAGTTCTGGCTCAGGACGTGTGCTGGAAAGAGGGAACATGCCAAATCAGATAGAGTATCATATGTCCCCTTGTATTGGGCCAAGGGCAGTGATTTTTCCAACCTGACATTCCCCAGATGTAATTCAAGAAATACTCTAATTTTAGTCTGGATATGCATCTGCCAATTACATCTGGTTTATTTGGAGTTGTCTTGAATTTTCTCCTTAGTGGTAAAGGAGCCCTAGAGGGAAGGGTGAGAGTGAAGGGGTAAAAAGCATTGAGAAACTGTGATGTAAGCAAGGAGTTGTCTGAGATTTCTTGAAACCAGTTAGGACGATGGAAAATTCTCAGCACACCAGACAGTGACAGAATCAGAGAAGAAGAAAACCAACTGAAAACACAGAGTTCAAGGTTATAGTAAGTTGCCACATGAGGTGAGGGTTGAGTTGCAAAGACTACTCTTGAGATGATGATGAGCTATGCCCACATATCTACTCAGAAGTTGCATAGTCACATACTACATATATTCACAAACAATAACACAATACAGTTCCTGGTTATGTTTATCACCTGAACTTCTGTTGCTATAGCAATATGGCATTAAATTTTCATGGAAAAAACTTGACATCTCTTCCCAGTGCTCAACAATGGTTTATGAACCAATGACTTTTTCCTGCCATGCCTTGTACAGCCTCTGTTGAAGTACATACTGACAGTGAACGAGGGAACGGTGCATGACCTCTCTCTCACTGTTTGGGAAAAAATACACACTTTCACTCCAAACTACTTATTGGTAGGAGAGAAAGCTGTTAGAAAGTGGTTAGGTTTATACAGTTATAGATGGAAGAATCAGGGGTGAGGAAAACATTCTTGGCTATTTTTATGAATACCCATAACCTTAGTAGGCATGAACTTTGCACCTACTCCAAGTGCAAAGTCATGACACTAAGCACAATATAGAGTTTCATTGGAAGTATGTCCTATTAGTCTAAAAAAATGCAGTCAATTGACATATTTCAAGTGTTTGCATATACTGTTACTCAAATGCGTTTTCCTGGTAGTTAATGAGCAGTAATTTCTAAATTTGTATTTGATTTCCATACCCAATATTTTATTTTCCCCTAGATATATTAGTAAGATGGTCCAAATCTATTTGAAATGCTATGAATCTGTTTATAACATCAAAATTATTTCTCTGACAGTTGATGAAATTATGTTTATAGAAAACTTTCCTGTAATTACTGTTCACCCTTTTGGTGCAAAGCGCATCTGCAGTAAACTTAATAAGAGGATAATAGAGGAAAACAAAAAAAAAAGGAAAAGAAAATGAAGTCAGTTACAGTCATTTGCTTGATAAATCTCTTTAGAAGTAATACATACAGTGTTTTAATTTGGAGTTTGTAATATGGTAATTTGGTATGTAATATGGAGTTTGGATATGCTGTCATTTGAAATTTGTTAGTATTTGAACACAGCATAAATCGATTTGGCAGAAAAGTTGTAACTGTCTCCTTTAGGCATTCTAGAGATGTACAGTTTAAGCCAAGTCTACTTTGTTTGATGTATTGAATTACACTGAAATATAATATATAGTGTCAATCTATTTCAATAATCAAGACAGATACTATAAATATATAAAATACTGTATATATACATATATAATATTTTTCCTGAAGGACAAAAACAATTTCTTAAACAGTCTCTTCCCTTACTGACTTTGCAGTTCTATGTGCATTGTCATATGGTTTTTGGGAAGTGTAATATACTAACAAATTTAACTTATATTTTCTCCAATGAGTAACGCAATCCTTTCTCAGATGGTATAAAAATCTGTCTTGGAAAATCATAGAATGAACTATAGAACAGCCTGGGCTGGAAGGGACCTTATAAAGATCATGCAGTTTCTGACATCTGTTATAGATAGGCATGCCTTTCACTGGACCAGGCTGCTCAAAACTCCATCCAACATGGCCTTGAGCACTTCCAGGAGTGAGGCATCCACTTCTCTGGGCAACCTGTTCCAGTGTCTCACACTCTTATAGTGAAGAAAATTCTTCCTAAGATCGAATCTACCATCTTTCTGTTTGAAGTTATTCCCCCTCATCCTATCACTCCACTCCCTGATAAAGAAAGCCTCCCTGTCTTTCCTAATAGTCTGCACAGAGTCATCTTTCTCCATGCTAAACAATCCCAGATCTCTCAGCCTGTCCTTAGAGGAGAGGAGCTTCAACCCTCTGCTCATCTGTGTGGCCCTTCTCAGGACCCATTTGAGTAGATCCAAATCTTTCTTATGTGGGGGTCCTGGAGCCAGATGGAGTACTGGAGGTGAGGTAACATGGGAGCAGAGTAGAGGAAGAGAATCATCTCTCTTGACCTCCTGATCACACTGACTTTAATACAGCTCAGGATATGGTTGGCTTTCTATGCTGCAAGGGCATATTTCTGGCCATATTCAGTTTTCTAATCCACCAATACCTGTAAATCCATTTTTGAAGGCCTGCTGTCAATCCACTCATGGCCTAGCCTGTATCCATGTTTGGGATTACCCTGACTCACATGCAGGACCTTACGTTTTTCATAGTAGAACTTTATGAGGTTTGAACAGGCCCTCTTCTCAAGTCTGTCAAGATCCCTCTGGATGGCTTCCCTTTCCTCAAGAATATCAACTACAGCACTCAGTGTGATGTTGCCCACAAACTTTTGAATGCGCATTTAATCCCACTATCCATGTCCATGACAAATGGTGGTTGTCATCAAATCAGTTAAAAATTAAAATTCTTCCTCAGAAGTTTAATAAATTTAGCTGGTCAGTATTTGTCCCTAATTATGGAATAGCATACCTCTGTTGACTGAGTATATAGAGTATATAGAACAGTGATGTATTGCTGGTTATTTTCTGTATTTTTTGAGTGAATGTGGAGAAATATATTAGTCATAAAACTTTCAGTTACCATAATAAACCTAAAGCTTTTAGTCTTTAGTAGAGCAGGCTGATATGAATGCTGTCATTTCAGAACACCAGCCCCCCACCCCCATGTTCAGTAAGGAAAACAATGTGGGTTTTTAACACACATTGGTAAAAGAAAATGAAGACATGCATATGCATCAAATCAGAAACCACTGAAATGGCTTCTGTTAGTCACTTATATTTATCAGACTAATCTCTTCATTAAATGATACTCCATTTGTCAGATTTCAAATTTATTTCCTGTGTGCTGGAGTGGCCTGATGATACAATTTTGGTAAACCATTGATATTGAATCTACCTACAAATTTTCTATGTTTAATGGAACTATGATAAATCTGACTGAGTGACAATTTAATGTTAATTCAGAATTTTTATGTCTTCGATATAAACCCTGTTTATTTCCTCTTTATGTCCAAACAGCATGCTTTAGAATTCTCTGAAATTACAACTCAAAGTAAATCTGTTGCCTTTATTCCTCATCCTTATTACCCAGCTGAAATATGCTCATGTCCTGATAGTAAGAGACGTCTAGTTTGCCACATGACTAAGATGAAGAAAGAGAATTTTTTTTAAAATACGTTCCAAACTCATACTGTACACATGCAATTTTTAAAATATGTTTTATTCAAAAAACAAAAAAAGGATGGAGGATAAAATATAAATATTTTACCATTTAAACTAAGGATGAACCTAAATATTGGTTCAGAATTTAGTTTTAAAGCAGTCTGTGCTGAACAGACAGCCTTCTTTTTCTGTATTTGCTACAGATACTGTCATCAGCTAGGTCATAAAGAAATATTAGATCCTTGTCTCCAACAGTTTGAGTGGACTTGCATCTCAGTTAATTTTTGAGCTTTACAAAGTGCAGTATCCAGGGGGTTCCAGGATGCAAAGATTGAACAGTGTTTCAGGTGTTCATCTCAATGCATGTCCTGTTTATAAGAGGGTAGTGTGTTAGAACTCATCTACAGGAGATTAAAAGCATCAGATAAAAGTCTTTATGTAAAGTTTTTAATATAACCTTATTTTATGATAAATTAAATTATTCTTTGTCCTTATATAGACTATAGTCTATTTAATGAGGATAGATTTCTTCTTTTGCTAGGCCTGGTAAATTAAGCCTTAATTTCAGTTATCTGTGTACAGATCTTTCTGCTTTTTTTTTTAGTATGAATTGAACAGAAAGAGCCTTCAGGGTAGCATAGAGGAAAATGTGATAAAGCTTCATGCCATCTGAGGAACACGAATAATATTCAGCTCTATTTAACAAATTCTCTCTCATATCCTATTCTAAGATAATACTCATTTTGGCTTTCTTAAGATGAAGAAATCGTAGTATGTAATTATTCTAGTGTTATTATTGCTTGTTGCTGTTGATTATTCTAACTTAGCTTTTCAGACGTAGCAAAGCGTAAAACTAAAGTAAAACCAGCCAAAAATCAACAATTCTAAGCTATGATCTGAAGCCTTACATTATAGGCAATACATTATAGATAAATTCATGTTACTTTTAATTAATGCATCCAATAACCAAAATGCAGTAAAAAATATTTAAGCATCAATCAAATTTTTGAGGTTTTTTTTTAAAGATATGTGGGAAATTTTCTTTAAGAGAAGACATAGTTTTAGATTACACAATTTAAAATGTAGTGAACTTAGCTCCAGAAAATTTTCAATATATCCTCAGTAGAGTAAAGAATTCAGTATAAGTGTCACAAATATGAAGAAATGTAAGAACTGCTGCTGAGATTTCATTCTATTTGTCCTCGGAAGGCCAACAGAAAAAAGTATTTATTCTGAGTGCTGAAAAAGAAGATTCATTAAATACTTAATTGGTTACAATTTTTAAGATGTTTTAATTATTGTGCCCTACAAATGTACAAATTATTGGGCCTACAAATGTACATTCGTCTTTCACGACTGACAAGTAAGTAAATAGCTGAGATGCAAAAGCTGCACTCATAAAGTAAATATCACCAAATATTGCTAAAGTATGTTTACTTAAATTTCTGTACTGTACTTCAGGAAAGGACATGGGAAGATTTCGTGTTTATTTTGTTGTTATAAAATTAGGAAAATTTATTTTCCCATTTTCATTATGAGATCTCAGATGGGCTTCTGTTAAACACACTCTCTTAATTTTAACAGAGAAACTGCTAAAGTGGAATATTAGCTGGCAGGTTTCAATTTTGTCAGACATTCTATCATAGTAACTAGTATTCAAGATATTCAGACGAAATCAACTACTCTTTTCAAATTGTTTTCTCTTGTCTCATGAGTGATTGGCTGCCAGAAATGCTTATGGTATTTGTATCTGAATTTGAAAAATAGATTTTGAAATCACAGGCATATGACTAATGTGGGGAAAAGAGTCAATTTTATGAGATCACCCTTATTGCACTCATTGTGCTACAGTAATAGGCGATGTTATTCATGGGTTAGTTCCTACGGAAACTTTTACTTATAGGAGAAACAAACTGAGTAATTAGCCATAGACTGTATATTTTCCTGCAAAGTCCTTAAATACCCTAGGAACTTCGACTAACTTTCAGTGATTATGCACAATTATACAGAACTTCTTAGTTTTCTTAGAATGACGGGAGTTGCTCAAAAAATCCACTATTATAAATAACTGTCACGGTGTTCAAGTGTTCTTTGAGTTAAACACAGATGATAAAATCTTATGTGTGCTCTGCAAGTTGTTCTAACCTTTTGAGATGCCTGAATATAATTTCTGTAGAATATTAGAGTAATGTTTTCTTTTACATATGTGTGTGTATCTCAGAGAACATAGTCTGTAGAAAAGCAAGACTGAATTTCTGTAACTACATTTCCTTGTCCACTTTTTTCTTCTGATTATTTGCTTTGATTTTGTTAACAATATTGTTCCTAGCGAAATATATTTGTAGAGAAGTAGATTTATTGTAGATGCAATCTATTGTGAAGGCATGATCTCGACAAGTACAACCTCTTGTGAGAAAAATCTGGAATATTGTGCTTTGAACTGTTTAATTTGAACTTTTGTTACAGAAATTTCTATATTATCTGCTGTTGGTGTTGTAAAGGTTTTCAGGGAAGGGCACCAAGTATCATGTCACATTTTACTACACTAGGATTAAGAGAATGAGTTTTAGTGCCCTTAGGACTAAACTACTACTATGAAGGTCTTGAAATCTTGACATTTTCTCCTTGGCATTGAATTGTGAAGGGTGAAAAAAGACATTATTAAGTGTAGCCCAGCTTCTTTATTTTTGTGATCCTGAAGCAGTGAGATTAGAGAATAGTGTTAAACTAAATCATGCATTACAAGAAAACATAGTGTAACTGTAGTAACTCTTAAAGTAATTAAGAGATAACCTCAAGGATAAGTTGGTTTTGCTTTAGTCTTGTAATTGAAGAAAATTTCCCAGAAAGTCTTTTTTTTCTGTTGAATAGACAATGACATTTCCTCTCGAAATGACAATTAAGCAAATGTTATTGAAGTTCTCTCCTTCATATTTACATATCCATTTCTTGTGTAATCTACATTTTATATCATTTGTATAACAACTTCCTTAAATGGTTTAGAAATATATACTGGCGTACACTAAGCTAAGTCTGAAATTTGAGTTTAAATGTACCAGCCTGACATAAATGTAGTGCTTAGTTTAGCTTTAGGAATAAGAGGAATAAAACAGTTCTTATTAGTAAGAACTTTATCTCATGTCACAATCTTAAACTACTTCAGGTAATAGTGACCTACGTCAATCAACATTTTGCTGAGTAAGATTCTATTTGTGTTACAAGAGCAAGAAAACTTTTCAGTTTTAAAAACTTTTTTTAGCAGGCTGAGCTGAAAAAAAGCTATCAATTTTTTTTAAAAAGTGGTGGTGAAGGATACATAAAAACTATTTCTATCTCACATAACAAAACACAATATTATATTTGAATGTAATTATACCAACAATTAATAGACAATATGAAACTCAGCTTTAGCGGGCTGTTTCAACTACTGGCAGTGAGAAAAAAAAATACATGTATACAGAGTAGGGGTTTTGTTTGAGTGGGGGTTTTGTGGTTTGCTTGTTTTTTTCTTTATTATTATCCTTTCTGAAATGATGATCTACAATCACTAGCTTTGAAGAAATTAGTAAGAAGAATTCTTTATCTACTAGATAAAATGTGGGCTTCTCAGCCAAGGGATCATAAACAGTACATCAATGACTACTGAGCAGTCTGCACTGTTGAAAATAAAAATACACTTAATGAAAAAATCAATCTGATACTCAGAAAAATGTGGATATACAACAGCAAAATATTAAAGAACTTTTTTGACAGAAGCTTGATCCAAACCAAGCTGGTGAAAATCATTCCCTTTAGTAGTGCTTACAACAAAATTCCCCCACAAATGCAAAGATTCAAGGGCTAAAAAGCTATTCTATAAATTATGTAGCTGGCATTCAGTTTATTTTGTGATGTACTCTTTTTTTATTATAAAATCTAATGTATTTAATGTGTACAGCAAGAGGTCACCTGTTTGATTTTTTTCCTGAAGCAAACTGCGAGGCGCGTGTAAATTCTTTTGTTGCTAAGAGATACTATTTAGCTTTGAGGTACCAATTGTACCAATTGCCAGATACCAAAGAAAGGGGAAATATTGCATTAATTCCAACTTAATGGCAGCTTTCCAGCATTTTGATATTTATCAAATCCTGCTGAAACATTGTTTTCTTAATTATGGAAGTATTCCAATGGGTTTGACTGGACAAAACAAATTTCTTTAATGCATTTCAGTAAAAGACATTTTCATAGATTAAAATAATTAATTAATAATAAATTATTGTATGATCAAAAGCTTAATTTTAACTGAAAACTCTATTTTTTTTCATTTTGGTTAGACTTTTTAAAAAGTTTTCTAATTTCCACAGAATCTTTCTTCCCAGAAGTTATTACTTATCATTAGCACTGACAAATGAGTGCCACTAGTTTTCTTCATTTGAGGTTTACCTGCTAAGTACAACTTTCAAACTACTCTAAATACTAGCAGTTTAAGCTTAATAGCAATGATCAACTCTACATTTTAGCTACATCATACCCATTGTGTTCCAAGCATCGTGTTATTTGGTGAAATTCTAACTTCTTTATGCTATTGGTCAGACAATCTTTTCATGAGACAAATTCTTTATGGATTTTCTTATCTCCTCCATGAACAAACCTCTAAGGCTAGGCTGCTTACACTGCTTGAAAATCTTGAAAATTAGTACCTGTTGAAAATAAGAGCCATCTGACTGAAGTTCAGATATATCAAGCCTGTATTCTTTATGACACAACATATGTTAGGAAGCAAACCTATCAACTCATACAATTTCTAATCTTTTTAACCTCTCTGGTTTAATGGTCCACATGAGAAAGTGAGAATTTGAATTTCCATATTCTTATTTCATTTTTACATTTACTCTAGTATAAACAAAAGCGTAAAAATTTTGTTGTCAGATAAAGAAGAAAGAATTTCTTTGCAAGGTTCATTAATGGTTAATTTCTGTGCGGGTTTCTGGTAGTATTATTGCTGAATAAGACTACAATTGCAAGTAGATGTTAGTTCATAAATTGGAATTTTGCATTCCTCCACCTAGAAGCAAATTAGAATTTTCATTTTTACTTTAGCCTACAAATGGGTATTATGTTGTGGCATACCATATTGCAATATTGCATACTGTGCTGTAAGATTTGGATATGCTATGTTCATCTATCTGCCTATTTTATGGCACCCAGAATATAAGAAGATATTCATGGTTATTAATATATTCATATGTATAATACCTACCAACCATTTTTCCTGTTCCATCTCAAAACTAGCACAGAATGTAATGAATTTCATTTCAAATAAATTCTTTGAGGCTGGACTAGTAGGTTTCAATACCTCTTAACTGTTTTGGATAGAATGGATTTTGGATAGAATGGAGTCTCCTGAAATAAAATTGCGAATTCTGATGCCTATAATTATTTGGAATCCACTTCTATTTTTAGAACTATAGCACTTGCCTTTTCTTAGGATAGGGAAAGCCCATGATATTCCAATGACTGAATTAGCCTTAATGCTTTGTTAAATGACATTCTAGTGACTCTAGCTGGAATTATGGGTAGTGGATGGAAATACTGCAATATCTTGCAAATAAATTTTTCTCAAATAACTCTATACAACTAAAGTACATCCTTCTTGTAAAACAAAAATTTTTGAAATTGTTCATTCAGAATTTGTATGTAAATTATGCTAAACACATACATAATCCCACCACAGAGTTCTGCATTGCTTTCCAGTTGCTGGAGAACTATCAGGGAAAAAACAAAATCCAGACAAATAAAAACACACAAACAAAAACAACTAAGAAAAACAACACAAAACAGAATCTTTTTCTCCTAAAAAATAATGACTTATTGGAGGATAAATGAAAAGAATACTGAAGTTCTATGTCTTTACCATGAAAGGATATTGATTCTGAGAAGGAAACTCAGAATCCATACTTTTGAGATGTACCTATCCTGTGGTAGAATTCTAATTCAGAGACTCATTGATTACCTGTTTTTTTTGTTTGTTTTTTTTTTTTTTTTAATTTATTTTGAAAGTCTGTTACGATTTCAGTCTTTTGGAAATAAAATTCTTAGTTCTAGTGCAAAGTTATAATTTTTTTTTAAATGTAAACAATGTTTTTCTTATTTAGTCTTGCAGAAATAGGTTACTATGAACTAACTTTGGTGTCTGAAGGACAAAGTAGTGCCTAGTATTTCCTGGTCTTTTATCTTCTAGATTACATGAAATTGGTTCTCTCTGGCTATTCCAATAGGTTAGGCATTCCATATCCTCCTATTATTCAACCATACTTCATTTCTTTTAAAAAAAAAAAAAAAAAAAAAAAAAAAAAAAAAAATTTTTTTTTCCTTAATTTTTTTCAGTCCAGAATGACATTGAATTCCCTGCTATTGCCTATTTTTCAAATAGAGAACATTTGCTAGCGGAGTACTGTCCAAAACTAATTTGATATTTTGGAGCAGTAAAGCATTCAGACTGTGATCTACAATAACAAAAGGTTTCGGTAGATCTGCTGAGTAATGGCTGGTCTTCCATTTTGCTTATGATTTGCTCTGACTAAATGTATTTTTCCCTTCAGAAATTTTCCTATGTATCTGATCTGATCTGAATAGTTTGAACAAATAAGCATCATGTTGTTGGATTGGAATTTTTATTTTTTAATTGTGTGTATGTGTGTAAGGATAAAATGCTAGGAAGATGAAACACACTGCTAGATAATTCATATCAGCTACTCAGAATTGAAAGAAAAACTTTGATTCTGTATTACCCTCCTGCAACAGCTGATATATTAAGTTCTTTGAACCAGCACAAGAGAGTTCCATGGCCATGTGCAAAATTAACTGAGAAACAAAAAAGATGTAAAATGCAGGAACAGGGTTTTAATTTTTTGATGAGTGATACCATGAAGCATTCACCAAAAAAATTATTTATTAATTTGGAAAATTATCTTCTGCATTTCCTAAATACTGTAGACAATATACCTGTCCATTGGTTAATGCAGGTGAAAAAAATTACTATTTTTTTTTTTTTAGCAATGGAAGGAAAAATAAGAACTTTACATGTGGATTCTATCTGGATAGACCACTATCAGGATGCTCCCAGTCAGCAAGGATCACTGAATTCTCTGTGTGGTTGTAATGAGAACATGTGATTTGTTCCTCAGAAAAGGTGTTTTCTCGCTAGGTAAAACCCAATATTCATAGTTTATACAAATTTTTTTTTTTGTTACATTGATCATGCAGGATTTTTCACAGTGATTAAATTAAAGAGGATTACGTACTGTGTTAGTGAATTTATCTGAAGCAGTTTTCCGCAAGCCTACTATGCCACAACAATCTTCCATCTGTTCTTACACTAATGAACTATGTTTTTGTTGTTACTATCCTTGTTGCAGTAATAATTTCAAAGGTTTGGTTTGATGTTTTTTAGTCTAGTAAACATAATTCAAGATTTTAGCAAGATTAAGATGAATAGAAATTATATTATTTCAGTGCTGATGATCTAGATTTATGAGAACTGCACTGCAGATCTTGTTTTCCTAAAAATAATCTTTTTTTTTTTTCCATGAGTCAGCCATTTGGTTTTGAAAAAAATTCGTAGTCCATCATTATGACTGACAGGCTGTTTATTCACCAAGTCTTTAATGGGCTTTCTAATCCCATGAACACAAAAGCATTTATATAGATTTCTATAAGTGTGTATAGAGAACATCTAATATTCTGTAAGATACCTAAATTTGAGGGTATTAAAATGAGGATTTGTGTTGAAAACTGTAAATTAATGCCATCTTGAAAGAGCAGTTTAAGTGGGTATACAAAGATGGTTAAGAATGTGGATGGATAAAATGTCTCAGGGATACTGAATAAGTAGGTATGGCAATCAAACCTGTTCTTTTATATATTCAACAGCTTTTTTTCAAAATGTTGAGAAGAAAGTTTCCATCATGATTCTTATTTGTTCCAAGAGCAATGGAACAAACTTCTACATGACCACAGGAAAAGTCTGTTAGCAAATAAATATTTTGCAACTGAACAAGGAGCAGTTGAATTCAAATTAACTAATCTTAATTGTATATATTTCCACTAATGCCTTTGGTAATCTGAAAACTTGTGCTATTTGAAAATATATTCAGTTGTTCCAAGTAGCATATTCAAAAATTATGTACTATTCAAAATGATGTATTATTATTCAAGAATTATGTACTTAGTGGGAGAGAGATGTGAACTTCTGTTTTATTTTGTATTCAGCCCTTTCTTTAGCATCTAGCCCTTAGGATGGCAGAGCAATGCCAGAGACTTTATGTTGATTCTTTGAGCACTCAACTGGGACAAAATTAAGGGAAAGACTATTCTGTGGCCAAATTGAGAACTTAAATCTAAGAAGGAAGTTGAAATATTTCTCTCTGTTATAAAATATCTTCAAGATGGAGGGGGAGGAATTTGGAGAAAGGAATCAGGACTTCCAGTTTGATACCCAAAATTCTCTGACCTGCTATTAGCACATCACAATTATATTACACATATGGCTTTGTACAATTTGCAGAGCTACCCTCAACTGAACTAATCTCAGCTGTATCACAGTCTGGGGTGTGATAACAGTACTAACATTATAAGCCTTATCTCTGTGTTAAAAGCACACACAGTTTTTGATGAAATAACAGTGCACCTGTCTCTTGTGTACACTGAAATTGCTTCACAGCACCATTTATGCAAATAAGATATACGGTTAATTTCAGTTAAAAATATTTAATTACTCTACAAAACTGACCTCAATACAACATGCCCAGGTATTTTAAATTATAAACCAGAGGATTTGGAGATATCTTTGACACCAAATAGTATTTCCTTTTGGAACAAAATTTAATGTTTTTGTTGTTGGCATGCATGTTGGGATTGAGTTGACCTGTAGTAAGTTTGGAGATGCCTCAAAGCTGCGTGGTGTGGTCAGCATGCTGGAAAGCAGGGACACCATCCAGAGGGACCTTGGCAGGTGTGAGAAGGGGGTCTGTGTGAACTTCAGGAAGTGCAGCAGGGCCAACTGTGAAGTCCTTCACCTGGATCAGGGCAACCTCAAGCTAAAATACAGGTAGGGCTGAGAATGTATTGAGAGCAGCCCTAGGGGGAAAACTTCACTTCTGTTGTTTGATGAGAAACTCAACATGACCTGTTAGTGTGCACTTGCCACCCAAAATGCCAAATCCATCCTGGGCAGCATGAAAAGCAGCATGGCCAGCAGGACAAGGGAAGTGATTCTACTCTTCTGCTCTGCTGTCATGAAACGCCACCTGGAGTACTAAGTCTAGCTCTGGAATCCCCTGTAAAAAAAAAAAGGTGTTGACCTCTTAGAGGGTGGCTACAAAGATGATCCAAGGGCTGAAGCACTTCTACTGTGAAAAGAATGAGAGAAATGGGATCATTTTGTCTGGGAAAGAGAAGTTTCTCTGGAGATATTATTTCATATTCTGTACCTAGAACAAGTCTGCAAGAAGACTGAAGAGGGGCTTATTTTGCAAGGAACTGTAGTGAGAGGACAAGAGTTAATGACTTTAAATTGAAAGGTGATACCTTTAGATAAGATATTAAGAAGAAATTCCTCACTGTAAGTGTGGCAAGGCACTGGAACAAGTTGCCCAGAGAAATTGTGGTGCCCCACTTCAATGTTTAAGGCCAGGCTAGATGGGGCTTTCAGCAACCTGGTCTAGTGAATGGCATCCTTGTCCATGGTGGAGGCGGAGTTGAAACAAGATGATTTTTAAGACCTTCTCCAACCCAAACCATTCCAAGACTCTAAAGGTGACTTGGTTAATAAAGCAGACAAACAGATAATTTTTCAGTTTCAACATCTTCTCAGGTTATGAGAGATAATAATTTCTGACACTTTTTTAGGGCTCTGTGCAATTTATATAGAGGTATGTCTAGTTTAATATCCTCTTTTGGAGTGTGTAAATTTAAGATCTTGATTGGCCATTTTATATGATTGTAAGTTTGACCCTGTTTCAGGGTCAAAGGCACATATCTTAGTAGCTTTTGCAAACTGTACTTTAACTTGTTTAATATTTTCCATTTAAATTTTTGTAAAAGCAATAGTTAAGGAGATATTACAATTGCCAATACCTGACTACTCTTGATATGCCTTTTGTTTCCTTTTATAACCTATTACTACTAATTTAGAGCAGGAAATAGGTATATTAATTACACTTTTTTTTTCTTGATACTATAGTTACATTTAAACTTAGGTGATATTGCAGAAATATACAAAAACACTAAAACAGATTTACTGGTTCTGAGGTATTGGTAGTCTACACACATTCACTGTGCATGTTGAATCCCTTTAGTCTGTAGTG
>JAODKT010001765.1:1236954-1275529 GCA_027576195.1 Cossypha heuglini | reverse complement strand
GCTAAAAGATAATAGAAAAAAAAAAAAATCTAGGTATTCTGGGAAGCCCCACAGTGACTTGTAGATTCACTTAAAATAAAAAAACAATCACTTGAGCAGGCAGATTAAACTTTTCCCAGTTTTAGTACTCTACATGAGCTAGATAAACTGTAATTAGGGCTTTTTGTTTGTTCGTTTTAGAATGGGAGAGGTATATGTAACTAGAGGACAAAAAACCTGCTGGAACTTTGATTTTGGATGTCTTTTAAAACTATGTATACTAACTGGTAACTCATATAGTTTCTTACCTTCAGTGGTATTCAGATGTTCATAGCAAAGTGAAATAGTCTGGAATGAATAGGACAAGACATAACAATCATTTTATATACATTTATTTCACAGTACATTTAATATAGTACAAGGTCTTTGAGTCCACAAAAGAATGCTACTGTTCACATAGGCTGTGCAAACTTATTTTAAAATTATTTATTCAAAATGTATTAACCACTTACCTATGGATCACATATGTGATGAGCCGCCTTGCCTGTTGGATTTTATAGGAGAAGGCAATAAAAGTTTTTAAAAGTATGTTAATTAGTCATGAATATTCATAGGGTTTTGATTAGCCATGCAAATTACATGATGCTATATTCCATTATTAAATGGTGCGAGGCATTCATATGCAAGTGTAAAAATTCCAAATTCAGTGTTCATGAAATGTTCACACAAAACTGATGGAATTACCCATCAGAAAATATTTATAATAAGGGTTGATTTAACTCCACCAGACAAATCAGGATGACAGGTGTAATCTTCCTGGACTCAGCAAGAAACTTTATTAGTAGGAGCAATTTCATTCCTTGCAATTAAATGCTAACATTTTGGAAATAAAATATATAGTAAAGGTAAGGCTTAGTTAAAGACACAAGTGCCGTATGTATTAGTGGATATCTTTGTCCTGTGCAGTAAAATAATCATAATGAAATTCATAGGATAGATTGAAACATACCTAAAAATGAGTTTCTTTCTCAGTCCTCCAAGAGTGTGCACGGAAAGTGCAAATACAATAATAAACAATTATTTAAGAAAAAAGAAGAAAAATGTATAAGACCTTGGGTCAAAGCTTTCATAATTGTTTTCTTTTCATGGTGGAGAGAAATGTAAAGCAACCTCCAACAGTGTAATTCTAATATATCAGAACTGGTAAAAGGCTAGTATTGATTTTAGAATAAAAAATATCTGCACCAGTAATCCTAGAGAACGTGTATCTAGCATTGTCTTTTGTAGTCCACAAATGGAATAATTGCTGGGGCAAAATATGTATAAATGTATACTTTTCTGTAAAACAAAATCCAAATCCAACTATTTCAATATTTGTAGTAGGAAAAAAAATCTCTGTGACAGTATATTTTTATCTTTTTTTTTGTTATTAATTCCTTATATTGCTTTGATGTCATCTCTTAAAAGAACTGAAATACTCTTAATGACTTTTTGCTTTACTCTTGTAGTTTCGAAAGCAGACTGATAGTCAGACTTATAGACCAGGTCTGTTGTGCTGCCCACAAATTCTGACATCCTGACATATATTGTCACATTTTAAAACTTTGTAAATGTAAATATTTTTACATTTATCAGTAATTGACCTGTATTGGCTGTGACAACAAGGGGAAAGATCAGACAGTGTTTAGGTCTTAATGGAGATTTTTTTAGAGAAGTTTATATAACACCTGTGCATATGAAATTTAGATGCCATGAATCTGTTCATGTTTTAATCATGGATTTTACTTTAAATATAATTATCCCACTGACATGGAAATAGGATTAGAAATTTATGTTATTCTCTCTACTTTTGTTTTTGTATTGATTGTTTGAAATTATTATGGTTTTAAAAGGCATTCTTCAAAAGATGATTTTAATTTCTTTTCTCCTTTTTCAAAATGATCTTCTAAATTCTCTATTTGGTGCAATTTTCTGTCCTATTTTTGCTTGCTGTATTTAGTGAATTGTGCAATCCACTATTATATTCAAAGCAATTCTGAAATTTCAGAATAGTACCTGCCTTTTGTGGAACAAGGTCTTTGTTCACAAGTGTTTTGCTGCCAAATCAACAATGTTCAAATAATGAGAATACTATGAAAAAAACCCAACATGTTAGAGTGGACTGAATACAAATTTGGCACCAGCATGTTTCTGATCCAGAATGTAAGGGATAGAAATATTGTTATCTGCTTAGAGTACATGAAGTTTCCCATCACTGATTAACTGTTACATTTGTATATTTTAATATATTATCCACTTAGTAATAGGCAAAATATTTTATCATATATTTAAAAGGTTTTTGACAAAGTAAAAAATATGAACATCAGTGGCCTATTTAGTATCATTTTACTTAAGAAAAAAAAATTGCACTCCTGTAAAAGTGATGAATTTTGGCAGAAAACTCGTCCATGAATTTTTGTGATCAGTTCTAGTCATATTTATTCTGAGATGGTGCAGATTTGTGTGTAAGTTTTTAATTTAGAAAAGATGACGATTTGAAGGATGCTGTAAAGGGAATTCACCCTCCCTTTGTCTGTCTCCTCAGTCTGACTTTATCAGTTTCATTACAAGCCCATTTTCAAACACCGTGTGCATGTGTATATTGAAAGCAATTTATTTTTACACAAAAGCACACCAGGAAACAAAATTAAAAATATGGTCAAACACCACTTATTCTTTTTTTCTCTAGATTTTTGGTTTTTGCAGTAAAATGTTATCACAATGATTAGAGTGAAAAACAGCACATGAAACTTTGTGAGACTTCTTAACAGAGGAAGAAAACAGAAAAAAAAATTCAACTTAAGATGTTGTCCTGGTTCTAGGCAAGACAGGGTTAATTTATCCAGTAGCCCGGATGAGGCATGGCTAGGACACTGACTTGATCCTATACCACCTCATTCCTGGGGGCATGAAGAGGAACTCTCTTCCTGTGGCTGAGTCAGCTAAGGGAGCTGTCTGGTATTGTCTGTTTTTGAGGGGTTTCTGTGTGAATCGTTTATTTTTTGTACCCTCTGTCATTAGCATCATTGCTGTTACAGTTCGTTTTCATATCTCATTGGTATTTCCAGTAAGATGGTCGTATCTCAACCCATGATCTTTGCCTCTTGTGCCTTCAATTCTCCTCTTCATTCTGGAAAGGGAGATGTAAAAATGAAAACTGATACCAGTCTACTGTAGTAAATAAAAGGTATAAGAATTTATTATGTCATTAATCATTATACATTTGGGTTTGCATCAGCTTGAGCATGCACGGCATTTATAGACAAAGTACTGTGCTCCAACGATTTTTTTTTTAAGTTTTGTTTTGTTAAAATTTCTAAACAGTAAAGCATGCATGAAACTAGTTATGAGCATAGTTTCCGTCATTTGGAAGGCTGGGCACAATGCAGTAGTTAATAGCACTTAATAGCTAGTGAATATAAGGAAATGTGGTGCAGTTAATTTGTATGTTCAGTTCTGTGACATTGTTTGCAGTTCAACAGCAGAAATATAAACTCGATTTAAATATAACATGTATTCTCTAGTACACGTATATCAGACAATTTTTTGCTTGGTAGAACTAGTTCCTCACAGCTTACACAATATTCACCACTCTTGTGGAAGGCCTGTTGAAGGTCCTGGCTAATGAAGGGAAATACATTAGAGCAGTTTGGAATGAGGGAGAAGGGGTACTTAAGTATAATAAAAATGGGCACCAAATATTTGTACTTACTTTTTAGACTGTATATTGCATGGAATTTTTCACTTAGGGAACGTATTTGGTTTTGAAGGTATTTTTCCTCGGTGTTCTACCCTTAAATTTTTCACCCTTTCTCAGTTCAAGACTTGATGTGGCTACTACCACACATCAATGCTATTTAGATCAACCAAACTCTGTGATCCACAGAACAACCTGTGTTCTGAGATTAGTCATAGGATTTGATGATTCTATTTTTTTCTACCACACTTTTTATTTTTCAGAAGACATAGCAGTGGGGCTTTGTTTTGTTTTAGAAGAAATAGGACTGAGAGGAACATTTTCTGAACACAGAATTCTTGAATAGCAAGTGTGATATCAATTACATTTTTCAGGCAGATTATAATCTTTGTTTATTAATTATGCTATGATCTGTAAAATTACTGTTTAGGGGTAATTTTGCAATTTAGAAAAAAGAGATACCCAGTTTGTCAAGTGAGTAAACAAATTCCTAGGGGTAGTTGACGGTTGACAGATTCATCTGACCACAATTTACTGTATCTGCATTTTGAATACATATTTTGGTATAGTATTAGATATATAATGAAAAAAACCATACTACTTTCTTCAGTCCAAACTTTAGTATTCCAAAAAAAATAATCATTGTAAGCAAGTGTTATTATCTTATATTTTTAGGTATGTATAATAGCCATAAAATAGAAAACATTTAAATATCAGAATTCCAAAATCTCACAGATTTAAAAAATAATCTCAAATAATATGTTTCTGTATTTACACTTTCAAAAAAAATAGGGTGATTTGCTAATGATTTTCTAATAGCTAATTTTCTTAAGATTTTCTTTGAAATCCATTAGACAAACTAATAATATGCAGACAGTACTTAATGTTGAATATTGATCTGATTTTCTCAGTGCTAAACTTAATTTTTTTCTTTTTTTTTTTTTTTTTTAATAATGTGGAGAGTTGAGTACTGGTACCAGGTAGTCCCACCACAACGAGTATTTCTCTAAAAGATTTTCAGAAGTTGAAGTGGAAAGTGGATTTATAGTGACTGGACAGCTAATTATGGCACCATTTATTTGTACAGCATACTGAAAAATGTAATATTGTATAATACCATATTCAAGACACTGGGCAAGGGGAAGGCTGGAGATCAGCACGGCTGTGTTGGGACCTGCTGGTCAAACAAAAGAAAAAGAAGCAAACACACGGGCTGTTGAAGAGAGGATGCCTGTTTTGGTAAGAGTAGAGATGAAGCTGGGTTCTGTAGGAATGGGGTAAGGAAGGCACAAGCAAAGCTGAAGCTGAACTCGGCAAAATATGCAAAGAAAAACAGGTGTGTTAACCAGGAAAGAAAGGACAGAAAAGGTGAACACCCTGATAAACAATGGTGGAAAACGGGAAACAACAAATGAACAGAAAGTCCAATTTTTGCCTCACTCTTCAGTGGCAACCCCTCTTCCCACTCATCTTGAGTGGATGGACAGCAGGATGGGGACTGAAGGAGCAAACCCTGCCACTGAAAGTAAAGATCAGGTTCATGACCACCTGAGGAATCAGAATGCACAGAAGTCTGTGTGACCCAATGGAATACATACCAGAGCCCTGCAGGAGCTGGCTGATGTACTTACCAAGCCACTCTTCATGATATTTGAAAACTCATAGTGGCCAGCTGACAGCCCAGGTGACTGAAAAAAGGAAACATTTTACCCATGTTTAGAAACCCTAGCAAGCAGGACCATGGGAACTTTTTACTTGTCAGCCTCATCTTTGTGTCTGGGAGGATCAGGGAACCGATCCTCCTGGAAGCTGTGCCAAGGCACACACAGGGCAGGGAGGTGATTTGGGACAGCCAGCACAGCTGCTCCAAGGGCAGGTCCTGCCTGACCGATTCAGTGGCCTTTTAGGAAAGAGTGACCTCATCAGTGGACAAAGGAAGGACTAGAGTTTTCATTTATTTGGACTTCTGCAAAGCATTTGACGCAGTCTCCCACAACATCTTTCTCTATAAACTGCAGAGAGATGGATTTGATGAGTGAACTGTTAGATGGATAAGTGCTTGGATGTCACATCCATAGAATAGTGGTCAATACCTTAGAGTTCTGATGGACTAGAAAGTGCTATTTAATATATTCATTAAAGACATGTATTCATTGAAGACAGAGGAACCTGGACAAAGGTTGAGAAGTGGGCCATTAATAATCTCATGAGGTTCAACAAGACCAAGTGTAAGGTTCTGCACCTGGGTGGGGGCAATCTCCCAGTATCCACACAGGCTGGGGATGAACAGATGTAGAGCAGGCCTGGGGAGAAGGGCTTGGGGGTGCTGGTGGGTGAGAGGCTGGACATGACCCAGACATGGACACTCCCAGCCCAGAGAGCCAAACGTGTGCTGGGCTGCATCCAGAGCAGTGTGGGCAGCAGGGGAGGGAGGGGATTCTGCCCCTCTGCTCTGCTCTGCTCTGCTCTGCTCTGCTCTGCTCTGCTCTGCTCTGGTGAGACCCCACCTGCAGTGCTGCATCCAGCTCTGGGGTCACAAGCAGAAATAATACTTGTTCATGTTGGAACAAGTTCAGAAGAGGGCCACCAAGATGGTTAGGGAGATGAAGAGCCTCTCCTAGGAAAAAAGACTGAGACAATAGAGATTATTAATCATGGAGAAGAGAAGACTTCAAGGTGGCATAATTGGAGAGTTCCAGTACCTGAAGGGAACCTACAGGCAGGATGGGTAGGGGACATTTTACAAGGGTATGTAGTGACAGGGCAGGGCATGCGTGGATTCAAACTGAAAGCAGGTAGGTTTAGAGCAGATACTAGGAGCAAGTTCTTTGCTGTGAGGATGGTTAGGCAGTGGAAGACGTTGCCCAGAAGGGCTGTGGATGCCCATCGCTCCCTGTGGTGGAGGTATTGCACACAGGACCACTGGCTGGATAGAACTCTGAGCCACATTTTATAGTGGGAGATGCCCCTGCCAGTGACAGCGGGTTGGAAACGAGATGGTCTTTGATAATGAAGTCAACAATTAGTATTTGAAATTTCATATTTAAATATCATAAAAGTAGAAGGCAAATAATAAGGAGTTTTTATACTGCTATGTGTTGCATATTTCACTGTTTTAGTCGCCTTGCAAAATAAATGCCTGTTTTCAATTACAGGTTTGGCTGTTGTGTCTCTGTATGTGGGAGAAATTTGAATTTTCTCTGCAAGATAGTCTAGAAACTTGGTAGCAATCAAATGAAATATATTTGTAAATATAAAGATGAAAAGATATATGATGTTCAATGAGATAATGGTATAGAATGTTGACTGTTTGACTCTGTAGATCTATTGTATGGTTCTAGTGGACTGCATGAGATTTTAATACAAAAGATAATTATAACTGTTGGAATTATATACCTGTACTGCCCTAGACCTCTTGCCTGCATCAAAAACGAGAAGTTTGTGTACCTTTTGTAGATTAAAAGACATCTATTTAGAGTGAAGGTTACTCAGTATTTGTGCTGTTCTGTTGGCAAACTTAGCAACAGAATATCTGGTCAGGTAAGATATCCACTTATTTTTTTACTTGTGAATTGTGACTGTTTAAATGCTGCTAGCAATTCAAGGTATTTATGAGACGGATTTATGGTTTTCTTTTTTTCTGCTGCTATGAGTATTTTCTTTTTGGGAATTATTTGTATTTATGTACATATGTATATACTTCCTTAGATATCCACAGAAGTGTGTGTGTGTGTGTGTGTGTGTATGTAAGCAGCTATATATATTTATCTGAGTCATGGGTAGTTCTATTATATTCAGAATTTCTCTTTCCTGTAATAGATGGCAATATTAAAATGGAAAAATCTGTTGTTAGAAATAAGTACTTTTTCTAGTATTATGAACTCTCATCTGAAACAAACGTATTAATTACAGCATAAACATCCTAAATTAAAACTAAATTAAATTAAAAAAATGAAATAATGGCAGGGCCAAATTAACACAATTTTGATATTTTCTTTCCTAATACCTTAATCTATTCTGTTTTTTTTGTGGAGACTTGCTTTTTTGTTTTGTTTTGTTTTGTTTTTTTTCTTGTTTGTTTATTTTTATTTTGTTTTGTTTTTTAAAATTGTTATTCCAAACAGGAAATTTAATTTTGGTTGCTTTTGAAAGTACAAATAATTTTTTCCACCTGAAATCCATAAATCACGGTTCCTTAAAAATTCTCCCTATGACAGAACAGTTGAATAGCTAGAATTGGTAATTTTGGTTTAACATGACATATTTAGAGTTGGGCTTTCTCACACACACTTTTCCTGTGTTTGCACTTGTCGAAATGTGAAAGATTTGCATAAAGCCTCTGAGGAGAAGACAGATCCTTGTGTAACACTCCACTTGAAAGATCAGAAGGTATTTGAAAGCACATTTTTTTAAACTAGGCAAAGCAGCCACTCTTGTGTGATAAAACAATGTTATTGACCTCTTTAGGAAGCTTCAAAATGGAGGAATGTCACCCTAATTTCCCTCCCTGGGCGAGTCTTTCATATATACAGCCCTTTCTATCACTTGCCTTCAAAAAAGTTGTCATGAAACCTTTCCATTGTTCCCAAGAATAACTCCAGGTTCCATTTAATGCTATTTTTTGTCTTTTATCTCTCTGAATCTTCTTCATCCCAAGGAGGCATCAGGTACATCTCTTGAAGTGAAATAGGCCATTAAATATCTCCCCAGGACAGAATACTTGTTCTTTATTAAGTCCATAAAAAAGTCATAAAATAAAGATGTGGAAGACTACTTTTTTCTTGATAGGTCAGGGCAACCATCAAAGCAGCAGTCATTGTATCTAACATCTTTCTTCCCTGGGGTGCATTCCTGAACATTCTACAAAGTCATAATGCTACAGGAGAAAGAATCCTGACCTCATTTGGGAAATTTGAAAATGCAAAATAGAATCATTTGGTGTTATCTGGATATTTTGACATCAAGATATACAATAGCATAGTCTGTTAGATTTTTTTAAAGTACTTTAAAGCTAAATCCTTCTGTATGTACTTTTAAAAAATGTAATTTAGGATATATGTTTGAAGGAATACTATGCATTCTTATGCAGATGAATCATTAATTAAATCACTTGTAATATAAAAACATTGCTTTCAAATGAAAATATAATAGGATTTTCAAAAAATTCTTAGAATTTATTAGACACCAAAAAAATTATATCTGTCTGGTACCAAATTTAATAAGGTCATTACATGATATATATATATGCTCATGCCTTATATGATAAAAGCTAGAACAAGGTAGCTGTTTGACATTTGTACAGTTTCATCTCTTTGTAGTCTCCTACTGGAAATTTAAACTCCTGGGTTATATCTGTAATTCCTAAACTAAAGTGTTAAAATTCTAATTCTTAAAAAAGAACATAATTTTGAACTGGGCTGTAACACTAGAAAAAGCAGATACAGAACTAGGAAATTCATAGGAATGGAAATCCTCCCCTCCTTTTATGCGTTGGAAACTTATGAGGGGTAGGGACAATGGGGAAGGAGTATAAGGTAGACAAGGTAGATAAGGTAGACAAGAGGAAACATTGGCTAAACATTGAAGAAATTATATATAGTATATTAAAACCATGAGGCAGATGGGTGTGAAGTATATTTGATTCTACAGACTCTTAGTTGGAAATAAGGGCTCGGTGTTAACTGACTACATGCAATTATTTTTAGTAAAACCCATAAGAGAAGGGGAAGGAGAAAAGGGTTAATTATGTCTAAATCTAGAGTGCACAGTAGATGACTGGGATGATAGTACCACAGTGATGATGCAGATGGAACTATTTTCATTACATTTATCAAAGAAACCTTGGAAAGGTGGCAAGAATCTAACAGGCTGCACAGCTGCAGAAGGTGATTATATGCCCATTTTCATAAGGAACCAAGCAGCCAGGAAAATACGAAACTGGCAGAGAGGAAAAGGACTTTGATAACAGAGCTGTATTTTGTTATGATACATTTTGAATGGCAATGAACCTGAGAGCAAACTTGACAGAAAATTGTGCAAATCCCTGAACTGAGTTGCCCTCAGGGCATGCAAAATTGAATGATACATAACAGTATCTATAGTGCAATAACTACGCAGTATGCTTGATGAATGACAGGTATATTACAGACATTAATTAAGTTAACAGGAATGAAATCATGCCAGCTACTGAGCATTTCATATGGCCTAATAGCAACAAATCTCTCTCACTCAGTTTTCAACACCAACAACACAAAAGTTCAAAATGTGTTTCTAGCTTCATCACAGGCACCAATTAGTTGTTCATGGTGTCTGTTTTTCTGCAGTTTTCAAGAACAATTGCATCGTTAGAGCATTTAAAATGCAGTGTCAGCAGGAAATAGAACAATAGCTGCAAGCAAAAATATTACAAACCACAGAGCCATTATGTTTTGGGTTTCTGTCCTGAGTGCAATGTGTCTTGGACAGCATTTTTTTTCTTTTTTTTTTTTCTTTTTTTTTTTCCTCTTTTTTTTCTTTTTTCTTCACTGCAAAGGATAAATGGAAAATAATTTAAGGCAAAAGAAAAGCACATTTAAGAGAGCATCCATAAAGAAAATTGTCATTTTTTTACTGCTTCTCAGTTGTTTGCTTTTAATGTTTTGTTGGTTTTTTTTAAAATAGACCCTCCTAAATCCTCTTGGGGAAACTTTTTAAAAAAGAGTATAGAGTCTCACAAAAACCCAGTGAAACAGCATGTACTCTGTTCTATTTTCAGATGACTGGGACACAGTAGGAGGTGTCTCTTTTAGGGTGTTTGAAACACCTGAAACCATGCATTCTTTCCCAGCAATCTTACCAGTGTAAAAACCCAAAAATCCTCATTTAGCTTAGATTAATAACACATCTCTCTCATTTTCTAGGTTATATGAGCAGACAGCTTTGTCTAAGGCTTTTAATCCAATTCTGTTATCTTCCTAGTTCAGATTCCTTTGTTCTGTATAGGGTCAAATGGTATTGAACATGAAAATGGTGAATCCTCAGCAGTTCTCAATTACATTTTATGAGACAAACCTGTCCTTCACTGTTGCAAATGAAAGATGCTTAGGTAAAAATGTACAAGAAATGAGACAGCTATAGAGTGACACACTTTGTCAGGTATTATCAATGTGAGGACTTTGTAAATCATCAGTTTCATCTAGGCTATCATATTTAGTGGCTGCTGTGGCACCTACATCTGTTTAATCCTTACATGAACACAAGCAAAAATGTCCACACTTTCATTACCTGAAGCATGATAAAGATCCTTCCTCTGGTTTGGTGCTGTATTAGTACATTGCAATGTAACTTTATTGAACACCTTCATTTCTTGAGTAACAAACTATAGTCAAAAATTATTCCTTTATTATCACTCCTTTCTACTCAGAATTTTTTTTTTTCACATCACCCTTCCATTTCATATTTTTCAAGGTGAATAATAGTAGAATCCTGAATGAGAATTTTTGTATGAGGACTATATAAAAGAATCTCTTCTTACTCAATACTTCTTTAGTACCTATGATTACACCTGCCACCTTTTTATTCTTCTGTATTTTGTTCAGTAGTGGGGAGTACAATATTCAGTTTAGAATGCAATAAAATTTTCATACATTTGTTCTGCCATCACTTAAATCTGAGCTTACTTTTAAAAGCTGTTGCTAAAATTCTCCCTATGTTATTTTATACCTCATAAAATCCATGATTGTGGACATACACTTTCATTAACTTCTCCCAGATCATTTTTGGTGTGTACTGATGGAATTTCACTAGCATTTTTCACTGTCTCACAAATGAATGATCATAGTGAGGCCCAATATCAGACCATTTGATCAAGCTTCTCAGTTGTTTCAGGTTATTTTACCCTCTATTTGTATCACCAGTACACTTAAGTGGCTTCCCTCCACTCTCTTTCCCCAGTTCTATAAAAATACCACCAAAAAATCATGATACATCAATATAAATCATAACACAAACTTTCAATTTTCTATGGCTGATATTCTACTCTTCTGAAGCTGACCCAGTCCATAAAAAATGCAGTCCTTGGCATGACTAAAGGATACCAGCACATAAAACATTTCAGGTAATTTCTGTCTTTTTGGGCCCGTGTTGAATGCAGCAATTACTGGGGAAAAGACAGAACAACCTTTTAGTGCTGTCATAAGAGGGTATATAGTCCACTCCTGCTGAAAAGCTGAGCTGCTATTATGTCAAGAAACTAATGTAAAACACAGAGTATTTTCTAGTGAACTGTATTTTAAACATTCTGAGGGTGTATTTTTACAGCTGAATGTACCAAACACTGCACAAGGCAGCATTTAAAAAATAAGTTTCATCTGTAATACAACATAGAGGCTGCTGCCCCTGTTCTTTATAATTTATTTAATCCCTCATGAGATCTGGATTAAATTGCAGTTAAATAGACCCAATGAATCTATCAGGGAAACATTATCTTCTGTTTGTTGTGTTCTCTTTAGATTTATGTGAACAATCTATAGCATATTCCAGAGGGTGGACATGTCCTTGGGGAACAGACTGCAGGATTTTTTGACAATTTTCTTACCACAGATGCAGAAAAAGCTCCCTATTCTAATCTGAATGGCATAAAAGAAATGAGATACAATTGTTTACATGCGTAGAAAATGAGGGCAGATAAGTAAGCTGGAGTCAGTTAGCAGGCAAATATTAAAACTGTGGCTGTATAATTATTTCGTGGTTCATAATTTAATGATGCATTTTCTTGTGCTCTTCAGGGCAGAAGTTTGTTATATTCCACTCACACTTGAAGTTTGAAATATAGTTTTGGAAATGTAGGACACTAAATGATGAAATGCTTAATTGCTGTAAGAATCTATCATTACAATTCATATGTATTATCAGGGTAAGGAAACAGACTTTAGATCTAGAGACTTGTACAAGAAAATGGAAAAGCAATCAAAGAATAATGAGAGACTCATTAAGGTGTATTGTATCTAGGAAAATAGTAGATGGGAGTGTGGAGATATCAGCAATTAAGTTGGACTGATGGCATCTACTTAATTGTACCACCATTTGTAGTGACCATCCAGCCAAAGACTTTAATTCCTGTAGGGGTTTTGATAACAAGGTCTGTGGTCATGAAAAAATCTTATGCACCCATGTAGGTGTTAATGATCACTTTATAAATAGAGATGAGTACTTTCAGAAGTAATTTAAGGCGTAAAGGTATTACCTAAGCAACAAATTCTGATGTGGAAAGAAGTGGGTTTTACCTTTTGTAAGGCATCTCTACATTCAAGTGTTTGAAAGATGTGTTTGGTAT
This sequence comes from Cossypha heuglini, assembly GCA_027576195.1. Classification (NCBI taxonomy): domain Eukaryota; kingdom Metazoa; phylum Chordata; class Aves; order Passeriformes; family Muscicapidae; genus Cossypha; species Cossypha heuglini. The sequence continues at coordinate 1,262,501 of JAODKT010001765.1, read as the reverse complement.
AACTGACCAAAGGACACTCTGACCAGCAAGCACCCTTCAGTAATTCCTGTCATAAAATGAAAACTATGTAGTACACATTTCAGCAGTATTTCAGTAATACATTATATTCTATGAAAATGTAACAGGATGTAGTTTGGGTTTTATTGGTCTCAGGCAATAATATGATTCAGTGAGACTAGAGTGTGACTCGCTTCTCTTTCAAAATATCAAGTTGTGAAATAAAAATATTAGAAGTTTACTGCAAGACAATATTCTCACCAAAGAAAAATAAATCTTCAAATGGGTTAATCTCACCCATATATGTGAGACGTGTGTGCATCTTGCATCTCAATTACTGCCTTCCATTGGAATTCCTAGCTCATTTGTTCACTTTTAGCCTTCTTAGGGTAGAAACATGGTTTCAAAGACCTTCTCATAAGGGTCATTTGCCCATAAACATATACCTGCTATCCTGTGAATCTTCTGTACTGAAAGAACTTTATAGAGGAAAAACTGTTGCAAGAGAAAAGGTTTTTTTGCAATGAAATTACTGGAAAAACTTCAAAACTTACCAATACTTTGTTGGCATCAGTATTTGCTATTTTCCAAGATCATTTTATGCAAAGAAGTTCACTGCTTGCTATAAATGTATGCTATATTTTTGCTTGATTTCAGAGGCTTAGAAGAGGTTTTGTGTGATGTATTTGGGTGCTTTTCTGGTTGTTTCTCTTTTGCTTGTTTTTTTCCCTGAAATCAGCATTTGTGATCTTACACCAACATTTGTCAATTCTGTAAAGTCCACAGACTTTGATATTAGTTTTAAAATAACTGTCAAATAGACTAATATTTAATTAGATAGCAAGAAAATAGAATTCGAGCATGTGGTATGAGTGCTGCAACAATAATTCTTTTTCCTTAGTCACGTACAGAATACAGCAGTGCAACTGTGATTAAATTAACCAATAGCATTTTTACCAAGAATAGATTAAAAGTTTAAATTTTTTAAAATATAGTTAATGTCCAGAAGTTTTAGCCCTACACATACTGAATCGTTCCAGGATTTTTTTCAGTTTCAGTGTATAAAGTGGGGAAAAATTATGTGAAAGAATAGTGTCCTCATCAATTCTGCAGTCCTCGGGGCATTCTGGTGGTCTGCTGTTTATTATGGCTTGCATATATTTCAGGATATGAATATACATTAAATCATTCTGTCCATTTCCAAAATGTTTTTTTCAGGGCATATTTTAATCTTATTACTACATATTTCACTATATTCATAGAAAACCTAGTAAAGACTGTAAAAAACTGTAAAAGTATGTAGCACTTTAAAAATTAGTTGCCAAGTTTGCCCTTCTCTGTAAGAGTAAGTGTTAACCAAAGGGAAAGAGTAGAAACAGATGTGACTTGAAAAAATTGTTTTTCAGAAAAAAAAAATAGAAAAAGCTGAAATTAATGGGTAGCCCACATGCATATTCTTTAGAGTAGCACAGTGCTCAGAAAGCTAATGAGGAGAGATTTGCACTTATCTGAAAAAAGCCCTGTATCTATTCTCTTAGAGCATAGTCAACAATTTGTTCACACTGAATTTCCAGGCAAGTGAATTTTAAGCTTGTTTGTAATTCTGAATTCAGAGGCTTTTGTGTGATGATCAGCAAAATTTTAGATTTAAGAAATAAATAATCCTTTTTTTTAAACTAAGATCTGCTTTACAGATAATTCCCTTTCATTTATGATGCTCAATTTTGTCTATTACATATGGACTAACAGTATTGTTACTACTAGGGAAGTTCGGAATATCATTTATATATGGAATTCTTCTCAGATTTCTGTTACTTTTTCAAGTTTGCATAAGGGATTGAGAGCAATGTGCATTATTTTTAGTCTTTCAAACCAATTGAACAGACTAATTTTTATTCTTTATTTCAGTCTTGCTTTTGTTGAAAGGTTTTAGGTGGACCTGGTGCTGCTCAGCATCTTCAAGTTAGGTCCAAGTGAGGAGACATTCAAAGCATTATGTTATACTTTAAAAGGGACATTTTGAAGATGGAATAATGTGGAATATACTCACCTTGGATACTCTCTTCTTAAACTTTTTTAAATTTACATTTTGACTCTGAAGGTATGAGAATTGGGTAACTTTAAAAATAGTTTTTGATTCTTATTTCTGACAACTGTGCTTGGAAGTTTAACATGGTTTCCAGTGTTGCTTTGAAAGCTAGGTTTTGAATGCAATTAGTTTTCACAGTATTGGAGTTCAGAAATGGATGTACTCCAAATATGGACTTTTTATAAGTATTGGTGGTGTTACAAAGTACTGCCTTCATAGTGGATTTTATTTTTCACTGTAAACTGTGTATTCACCCTTGGAAATGAACTGTGGATTTCAGTTCACATAGTTAAATTGTCTGGCCTTTTTATCGTTTCTCTTTTTATACGACAAGTCTTAGGCAGTGTGAATAATTCTACTTGGTGCATTGAATTTCCTTGTCTGATTCTAAACCAGGGTGACTCTGTGGACTTGAGGCCTTGGCAAAAAAGTATGCAATTGCTTTATCAATTTTTTGTTAATATAAATCTAGATGCTTGCAACTTAGATCCTTAAAGCAGGATTTTCTAGAAGGGAAAACAGCTGGGAGAGTGATTGATAAATTACAAAGTTAGGCCATAGATAGGGGCTTGGATTTTTCAGTCACCAGAGCTAGTTAAGGTGGAATTTTTTAGTAGTAAATACTGTTGAATTAAGCAGCAGTAAGTGAGACCTAATGATCTATATTAAAAACAATCCCATTCACATGTTACCCCACCCTAGTGCCATATAACTATTATTTACATAGTCTCTGAATCTTGGAAATCTTCTGAAAAAAACCTGCATTAGGTTATCATTCATATCTTATCATATTTCTTTCTTTTACATAGTATCACAGGAGAAACTGAGTATAATTTGTTGAGGAAATTAGCACACTTAGCCAAAAAGTTAAAAAAAAAAAAAATTAATTCTTCCTAACCTTCAGTAAGGCATTTCTAGAAATAATCCATTCACATAGAAATGCACTAAGATGGCGTTCATCTATCTGTTTGAAGCACAGAATCATTGAGTTGTAGAATCTTAGAATTATTTAGGTTGGTAAAGACTTTTAAGACTGCTAAGTCCAACCACTAACTCATCACTACAGAGCCCACCACTCAACCATGTCCCTAAGTGTCATGTTAAATGTTAAATTTCTGTACTTATGTGCCAGAAACTGGTTCCTGGACCATAAATGACCATATGCTAAAATACCTGTTATACAGCAAGTAGAGCCCTTGATCGGAAATTCCACTATTAGAGTAAATAAAATGGAATAAATATTTCCAAAATGGTGGGGTTTTTTTTCCATACGTACAAGTACATTTGTGCTTCCTTTATTTTTTTCTTTTTACTTTATCAGTGATATTAATTTTACACACTGAATCACTACATTCCATATCAGAATGTAGAATGCTGTAAAATTTAATAGGAATATTCTGTGATTTTTATTGGGTGCTTTATCTGGCAGTTATAATTTATGATAGGAGCCTAATAGGCAAGGTGGGACTTCAAAACTGGACAATGTTGCTGTAGACTGAAGTGAGCCTGTCTTCTGTGAAGATGCATCGTGATCGCAGTCACTCTGAAGGTGACAAAACCTTTAAAATGAAGTGATACAGAAATACGTGTCCAGAAAGACAACTTTTCTTGTTGCTGTTTCCATAGCTGGTTGGGGTTTTCCAATTGTTGGTTTGTTGGGGCTTTTTTTTTAATGTGGAAAATGAAGGGGTTTGATGCAATTTTTAAACAGATTTACTTGGAAATGCTCATCTTTTGTTTCCTGTTGAACAATAAAGCAAAACCAGGGGTTACAAATGTTTCCTGTATATCTTTTTCATTGGGAAGTTATTGAGTAATACCTCTACAGAGCTAAGTAATCTTGAATTAACATAGATACCTCTTGTCTACAGAAACAATTATTTGCAACACAGGGGTATGCCTGTGTTTTACCTTATTTTTTCTTCTACTTACTTCGATGGGCTCAGGGAGGATTTGGGTGATGAACTTAATACTGTCTCAGAAATACTGTGAATCTTCAGAAGAAACATGGGTGAAATGGAGCCAGCAATATGCAGTGCACGACATCCCAGAAACTGAACTGTGGAATATTTGGAGCAGAGTTGATGCACCAGGTTGGGATGAACCAAATGAAGCACCATTTGCTGTGCAAAATGACTGTTATATCTTCAGCTATGAACAGTCTAAGTCAATGACAAGTGTAAGGTATACTACTTGTCCACAGCTCTTAACTGTATATTAGCTCAGGTAACCTGTAGGCATAAATCATTCCAATGACAATGTTGGCTTCAATTCAATCATAAATTCAACTGAAGATTTTTTATTTTTACTGTACTCGCCTGCACAGGGGTTTCAGGTGGTTAAACAGCTATGACCTGAAAATCAGTAACTGTTTCCTGTTAGCCTTTAAATAGAAATCACTGTTCCCAATACGAGAAAAACCACATGAACTTTTAATTACATCTTCATTTTAGAAATTAATTATGAAGATGCCCTTGCATCCAAATTGCACAATGATAATTTACTTTATTTAGGTTAAAGCATTTTTAGAATAGCTGACTTTGAAAAAAAATTTATTACTATTCATGCTTTATTTGTGTTGCGGGTTGCACATGTAACTTTTAGAGTTTGGATTCATCTGGGATTTTTTAACCAAGATTTTTTTCGCCTCCTTTCCGTTTTACTGAGAAAACAAGTGTGATTGTTGTTGGCAACATGAGGCACCAAATTTTGTTGTGGAATTGACACCCCTCTTCCTCGAAATAGTGACTCATCCAAGTACATGGAAAATATTTACTCCCACAGAATCAATTATTCTACATGACTGTAAAAACTGGTGATTGTGTCTGTGACATGAAAAGGGAATGGAGCAGGAATTGAATAAAGTACTTGTGAGCTGTGACAAAGTTGCATCTAGTATTTGAGTGCAGTTTCATAACTGCATTTTGTGCCTAATTAAAACTAGTTAGACATTGCTTTGCCAGTTTTGTTGAACCATAAACAGCAGTTCCCTAGTAGACACAATGGACCAGTTTTCAAAATTGTCTAAAGTACATGTACAAAAGTGCTCTTAAGAGTGAAGACTCCAATGTGATTCCCAGTATAACAGCACTTTGTATTGCCATACTACATTCCATTAGCAGATATCACTATACTTTGAAGCTACTAATGACCTGAGTCCCTTAGAGAAGAAATGTTGCTATTCCTGTTTCATAGATGAGAGTAAATGTAACAGAAGTTACCTTCCCTCCAGTGGCAGCATAGGCGTCGGAGATATACGTCAGGAAGGAGAGTATGTGATATGAAACACTTTTCTTTTTATTGATACTTACATTCAGCAGTTTTCTTATTGCCAGTTAGCTGGACACACCAGGGAAATTACTTATTCTAAGTTGTTTCAACTTTAGAACAAATTATCTCTGCAGGTCCACTTTACCAAACTTACAAACCCTTTCCTTACTTCCTCTATTCACAGTTCTGCTAAGCTTTGTACCTCTTTCAAGAAAATTGTTTCCAGGCTATATTTCTGCCTCAGCAAGCTTGGAAGCTGGTAAGCTTTCCCATCTGCATTATGCAATATGCAGTATGCTGTATAGCATCAGCAAAGGTGGGAATAGCGTTCCCCCCCACTGCCTTACAAAATCATTACTGAATTTAAATCAACCTTCTCAGCAATCCTTCCACAATAATATAGACTTTTTCTGATGCTAACATGTTCACATAGCTGTTATGCTGAACGCTGATAATGATTTCATACTTTAAAATACATGTAATAATGCATTTTATATATACCTTTGAGAATGGACAGTGAAATTACCATTTCCCTGAAACCTTCTTCCTATTCATAACTGTACCCTTAAAGAGTAAAGTGTACCCCACCCACCAACCCTGACACCAAGGCAAAATCTTCTGTAAAATTTGTAAGGACCGTCTGGGAAACATCTTTGTTGCTTATTTTCATTCACCAGCTAATGAAGGAAAAGGTAAGCACAGCTTTACAGTTAAAGAGGTGTGTATATATAACTGAGATGTAAGGAACTAGTCTGCAGGAATGGGAGACAAGGGGAGGACAGGGCTAGAAAATCAGTACATGGAAGTGAAGGCAGTGGAGTGCTACAAATGCAGGATGTTTATCCTGCCATATTGGCAGGAGAGGCACATTAATTTATATTCCAATGTGACCAAAGCACACAATACTGATTCAAATTTTTATACATAGTGATTGCACAATGTACTACTTCACTGCAGCTTATTTCTCTGACTTCTTTTCAATCCCTAATATTCAAGGAGCTTCCTGTGTTCCCCAAAAATATCTGATTCCTAGATATGGCAAACTTCCTTTCTAATATGATACGTGCAATGCTATACCGGTCTCACTGAAATTGTAAGTGGATTTCTATCTAAAATAGAACTATTTTAACAGCATCAGTGGGCCCGAAAAGAGTGTTTTAAGCATGATCTATTTCAACTTTTTCCCCCTCTGAAAATTAGTATTAACCAGTTAATTGATTTGTAATGAATGATACTGATGATTATGTGGTATATAATACTTTTTATAAGGAACTAGGAAGTCTTTATTTTGTCAAGCTGTTTGAATGTTCCTCCTTACATTTAAAAATTTGGAACCTCTTTACAATTTTGCCTGAAAACCAAATCCGTTTGATATAGATTGCTTTTTTCCCCAAACAATCTGAATAAGGGTATATAGATTCTTTTAGAGACAGCATGTGTAAACCCAAGGTTTTGTATGCATGACAACACATATCTTGTAGTGTTCAGAGAAAATATGTTCAGAGAGACATTAAAAGATGGATATTTCTGTGAGCATAAAGGGAGAGGGGTAGAATTAAAGAGCATCTCTATATGTTAATTCTCAGTAGAAGTAATTGCTTTTGCTGGGTAGTATTATTTACCAACAAAAGATATGTTACATCAGTAGCCCTAAGCTGACTTTTTTCTGCTGAAAAAATGTCAGGGTTTTTCTTCTAGATGGGTGTCATATTGATTAGGGCTAAAAAGATAATTGGTTTGGGGAAATGATGGAAACATATATTGTGACAGTTTAAATTGAAATTTACTATGCTACTTCAGTTCAAGCAAATACTTGTGGATTAGAAGAGTATTAAATATTTATCATATCAAGAACATAAATACAGCAACTAATAGCAAAAAAAAAGTCTTCACAGTGTGATATTTCCGTGAAATACTAAAGATGATCAGCAAATGTGAATATACTCAATTTCTTGTTGGAGAAGGTTGTCTTCTGACCTTATGTTTGTATGTTACATGTAGTCTCAGTAAATCTAATCAGGTTTTATAAAAATACAGTCATATAAACATGTTGCTGCATAAAACTATCACAGAATGATTATCTAACAGAATGATTAATGTCCTGATATGTCCAAGGAGATCTATGGTGAGCTGAAAAGGAATGGAGTTAAAAATGAAATTTGCAAATATTGTGACAGTCTGACTGTAAATCAAGTAGTTACTTTCACAGCAAGTATGAGTAAGTTCTCAGAAGATGGAATTATTGGTGCCAGAAAACGCTATTCATTATCTTTCATGGTCATCTTTACCTTGCAGTACTTGCAAGGCCATTATTATTTTTTAAGTGTCTTTTCCAATTGTATTCAGAACTTTCTAAAGGAAAAATCTCTGGCCTGCTTCTGTGGCATTTAATTAATGTATGATAATGAAAATTAAGTTTTGGTTCTGTATGTCTGTACAGTAAATCAAAGGATGCTGTCAGTAATTTGGATCATGTAATTAGCTCATACAGATGGATGCCTGCAGTCAGATATATTGCATCCCAAAACTATTGATTTCTAGGACAATAGATGTTAGAATTGAAAATAAAACAAAAAATAAAATATATTGAATTAACTCTAGAGTCAGTGGCACTGTCTTAATAACTGACACTGTATGTACAAGATGTCACTAATATGATTCATGGAAGAATTTCCACAGAATAATCAAAAATATTCCTTTCATACCAGAAGTAAAAGGTCTACCTTAGACTTGAAGATACCAAGGCAGTGTGTTTGGAAGATCAGTTTCAATTATTTTTATGACTCTTTTTGTTGAATCTCCTTGCTCACCTCATTTACGTCTCTGTTTCTTCAAGGTGTGCTTTTTTCTCACTCTTACTAAGTACCTCCTGTTAATCATTCTCAGTTTTGATCTCTTTTCCCCTCCGTACCTTCCCCTGAACAGCAGAGTAGTGTTCAAAATTCTTATTGGCAAGGGTAAATTTGGCTTCATAGCAGAGTTTTCCAAAAGGATACTTCTTAGTAGGGCATTGAGCTTGGCAGTGGGGGAGCACAGTATGCTGAACACAGCCAACTGAAGGATCAGATGAAACTTTTCTGTGACAGTCTAGTCATCTTCACTGATGGGCCGTGCAGTCCATGACAATATTTATTACAGGGAACTGAAGTAACACAAAAGTCAGTTGCTTTGCAGGCTTATTTGCTACTTCTGTAGATTTTAATCCAGGTTTCTTTATCTATGGCTTCTTATTCACTCTACTTAGATGTTGCTAATCTCACTTCCCCAGGGAACTTCAAAAACTGACAAATTATATTGTATGTATGTCCACCTGTTTATTATTATACCGGCATATAGCAAGTTTTAATTTCAATTCTTGTATTATTCATGAGGGAGACATTCCTTGAAGATTCATTCCTCATTTCCTTTGACTTTCTACTAAAAACCTGAACCTGTACAATGGTAAAGCCCCAACAGTTTCGCAGATAAAAAAAAAAACAACAAAAAAACCCACAAAATAAAACAAAACAAAACAAACAGCTACCTTTATAAATTAATTAAAATTGCATGCAAGTTCAAATTAGTCTAGAATAATCTTTTTTCATTGTTTCTCAACAACTACATGACGCAAAAAAATTCTGCAAATGCACTGTCTGTTCTTTTGTTAGGTTTCACCATACTGTAGATAGCAAATAAATTTCTTTGCTAAGTAATATGTGCTTCACCATCAACTTTCCTGAGTTTCAAATGAGCTCAATTGTACAATTCATCAGGCAAAATCTAATTTTAATTTTAGTGTACACTCTATCCTACCTGCCACTTGTGATACAAAATATCTCTGAAGTGATATGAATTTAAAATGAAATAAAAAAGCTATTGAATTGCAAGATCATGAAGGGTCATGAGTGTTATTAGAGTTACAAAACTCAAAGAGTGGTGTTGGAATGAGAGATTTATTCACCATCATCTTATTTTTTTTTGTTAGGTGTCTAGTTTTATAATACTTTCAAGAAGATCCTCTCAAGAGATTCATCTGTTTCTGTATCTGTATCTGTTATATATTTTCTTCTTGGGTCTTGTCATATTTATCAGCTCAGGTTTCATAATTTTAAAAATGTTGCAGTTTACAAATTATTCTAGGTTTATAAGGAAAATTATATAAATAATGAAAGAATACAAGAGTTGAAGTGGCTGTTATCTGGACAGATTAGGCAGGAAGAATCCATGCAATTTTGATTTTAATATATTTTGTTACCTGAGAAAGATTTTTCTTTTCTTAAATATTTTCCACTGCATCTCCTATCCTTATGCCATGCTTAACCATAAGGATTGAAGATACAATGGAAAATATTTAAGAAAATGCGTTGTGCTTAATCATGACAGCAAGAAATCCTTCCAATTGTAAGTAGCATTTGGAAAAGTGTGAAATCTAGTACTGCATGCAGCATGAGGAAGAGGAGAGATTTAACAGTTTTCTAGAGATTGTGTGTTCTAGGGGTGTTTTACTACTATTAATTTATCATCAAAATGTAATTTTATCACTTGGGATTCTTGTATTTTTCGTCAGGCATTCAAATTTATTCATTGTTAGATTTGGGGTTGTAGGTGATGAAATGAGAGACTAAAACTAAAGAAATGTAGTCATGGTCCCATCATCCACATTAAGGCCAAATATAACAAAAGCAACTATAGTTAGGAAAAAGAAAATTGTGACTAGAAAATGGTCACTTTGATTGCCTTTACAGTAGACAACTGTTGTATGTTTGCATTTACATCAGTTGTTCTCTAACTCTTTTTGAGCTTGGCTTTCTTTTCTTTTTTTTTTTCTTTCAGTTGTGGCATTTTTAGCAGGCAGGTTAAAGGGTTTTTTTGGGGTTGGGTGCTTTTACTGATTTCTTGAAAAGAGATTTTAATCAAAGGTGTTATTAGTTTGACTTAGAATGGTTTGGCAGGGTAAGGAAATTTTTATGTTTAGTTTTCAGGCTAATGTGTTTCTTGTACTGCTAGCTGCAGATGGGAGATTAATTCATAAATCCCTCTGATTTCCTCTGTCACATACAAAGGTGTCTTTATTATCCCACAAGCACATCCATATACTTAAAAATCTTTGAGCATTTGCTAGTTTTTATTTATGAGTTTCCTGTTCTCTCAACTTCTTACATTACTGCATAAGAAACTCATCTGGAATTTTTTGTGTAAGAAGCAGAACACCTACTTTTCTAACTTTTTTTACTGCCTTATGGGTTTCCTTATTAGCAGTTCCGGCATGGATATTTTGAAATAAATTAAGTCTTTACAACAATGCATGTTCTTGAATTTCAGTGTAGGTTTTGCAGAACTGTGGTTATTTCTCAATATGGGAAAATTACAAATTTAGGTTTGTTTTTTGTTGTCCTGTGCAAAGAAGGAAAGTCAGTTGTCTCCATAGATTGCATCTTTTTAATAGTTCTGTTTATCTGATTTTATGTTTATCTCAGTCATTTTGACAAAGACTAAGGCAAGCTAACAGGAAATACTTAACCTGGAATGATTTATATCATATAAAGGGAAATGAAACAATTGCTAGGGGGAAAGAAAAAAAAGAAAGTGATCTAGGAATTAATACAGACATCCTCTGTACATTTCTGGTTTTTATTTTTTTCAAATTTTGACCTAATGACTAGGAAAATATATTTTAAAATACCTTAGAAGCTACAAATTTACTAATTGTCTTAGACAGGTCTATGTATAGAAAGCTATGTGGATAGTTTGAGACAGATTACACTACTACACTTTTGAAATAATGTTACTATACTAAGTGGGGAAATAGGTAAAATAAGAAGTAGTGTGGAAAACAACATAAAGAACCCTTTCTCAAAAGCAAAGACAGCCATAAAAGAGGGCATCTTTTGCCAAGGGGTTGGTTTTTAAAATTAGTTCTTATCTGAGGCAATGCAGACTTCTGTCAAAAAATAAGAGGACATTAATGTAATGACAAAGCATTAGGGAAAAGGGAAAAAATAATTTCTGCTAAGATTGAGACTTATTGTTATTTAGGTGGACGACTTCTGAAAGAAAGACAATAAAATTTCTCAAGCATTTCAAAGTTCAGTGACTAAAGACTGAAAGTATTAAGTATTTTGCAATTAAATTTTATATGACTAACGTGATTCAGCATTCAAAATGAAAATTTAGGCTCAATATTTGCAATATTTTCCTGTTTGCAAAATCTGTTAGAGGTGGGAAAATCTGCTCATTGAAGATGTGAGAATATCTTAATTTGATTCATGTGATGCTACACTTGATAAAATGCTTGAAAATAAAGTGTAGAGAAGAAATCTGTGTTGAAGGAGGATGTAAACATAGAATAAATCTTCCTATTTTTTATTCTGACCACAGAATAAAATGTCTACTGTATTAAAATATAGGACAAGACATTCAAACACCATTTTTTTTTGATTAAAAGATTTAGCCCATTAATCATGTTAAAAGAAAATAAACTTCGTTATTTCTCTGAACTTTCTTGAAATTTCACTGCCATTTTCATATATTGCTGAACAGGTTTTTCAAGACTTAAGGGAGCTTGGTTTTCCTGTGACAGCTGCAGTCATTTTAATGCACAATGTCATGAAAGGACAGTACAATGAAAATATAAAAAGCCAAGCTTGTTGCATATGTATGGCTTTTCAGTAGCTGAAACTAAATTTTTTCTATTTGTGAAGTCTAAAATACAGTTGGGATTACATCAGATTTACCCTTCAACTATTGTAAGGAAAGAGAAGTATGCTAAATGAAACATTCTTTAAGAAATTTCATCTCTCTACTCCCCCTTTAATGCTATTTTTTTCCCAGTGTCCTACTTTTTAGCTGCAGTTTAGAGTAACTGAGCTATGACATGTAATTCGTATAAAATGTCACAAATGGTGTCATTCATTAGCTTTGACAAAATTGCTGGCATTGATTTGAACAAATGGATTTAATTGTGTTCATGTGACCTCACTAAATCAAATCAGCATTGTTTTATTAGATCCGCAAGAAATTAAATGTTTGTAAGCTTTTTTTGGACTTTGTGAATATTCATTATTTGGGTCTGAATATAAAAACTTCATGCAAGAAAAGTAGCATTTTTCTCTAATAGAAAATCTCATTAAATAAGACTCCATTTTTTTTTTCTGTATTTTCTGATATTTGAACTTGGCAAGCCAAGCTGTGAAATTTGGAGTAAAAATGGATTTTGCAGGAAATTTACTTTATTCAAATGCCATTCTTATGGCACACATAAAATTATTTTGTACACTTTATGTTAAAGTAGTTGGAGGAGCATTAAATATGAAATATATTACAAATTATTTTATTGCAATACTTTCCATTACATAAAACTGAGGAAAACTATTCGCTGGTTGCCTTAAATCGTTAAGAAGTAAAGGGAAAAAAAAAAAAATAAAAGGAATTAAAAAAGAAAAAAGAAAGATGAAAGGTCAGCAAACAAAAATAGCATATGGAAATTATCTGCTACTTTGGAATGTGGCTCTGCTAAATATCAGTGCCTAGAGCTCACATCCCACAGTAAGATCTGGACATACGTGGGTGTTTGTTATATATGTTGCTTTCTAACCCAAAGTTGACTTTCAAACAGAGACAGAAATTTCACTTATTCACTTACTAGAGATAATCACAGTTATAAAGACTTGCAATTTACTGTCGAAGCTTTTGACTTAGTCCTTCATCCCAGAATATTTTTTTTCTCTGTAAGGAGAAGGGGGTAATGGCAAACCCAGATTATCTTCAAAGACCTTTGGCTGACCTTTTTGTTCTTTCATCTGTATTGAACTCTAGCTGTAAGCTGCCATAACAATGCCATTTATGGTCTCATGGGGCAGTGCTAAGTTTAAGGATAATGGAAATGACATCACCTAGCTGAAACTGTGATCAAAGTAAGACATCCACAGCACTCTTCTAGTCCAAAATGAGAACCTGAATGTAACAGGTCAAATCTGTTTTGTTAGTTCACTTAATTACAGACATGGAATGTAGGCCAGGGTTACAAAAAAGGAAAAGACACAATTAGAAACAAATGCGAGGCAAAATGGTCAACAGAAGTAACAATTTTGATAAGTCCTGCCCTGAAGAGCAGAGAAACAGCTATGTCTCCACTTTCACAAGTGCTCTCTTGCATATTTTTCCCTTCTAAAACTCTCCCTCCTGTACTTATTCTTTCTGAGTATGAGTGGATTCTGATTTTACTTACCATCTGCTCTGTGTTGTTTAGTAGTGGAAGAGATATCACAGCAATAAAATATTTGGTTTGATATTTTTAGAGGCATTTTATCTTATAAATACAATAAAGCCTCTGTTATGTCTGACCCATCTCTTTACCTGACCAATCTCTTTGTCTGACCATAGCAAGAGGAGATGCTCCTCAGATAGTGTCTGATCAATATTTGTTCCACAACAGCCGCAGGATTTCATTAACATTGTTAGAGGAAAATCTCTGGTTATTCTGTTTACAGACCCCTTGTCCATGAATTTCCAGTATCTTTAAATGTACTGATACTCTCTGTCTAGTTCTTAGGGCAAGATGTAGAAGTTCACAGCCTGCAGTAGCAGGAATGATGTACAGGGTGGAAACAGGGATAAGTTTATCCATTGATATTCCATGTGACTTGAAATACTGAAAACCTGAAGGATAAATGTTTTCTGATGTTATAGTTATGTTGCATTCTGCACCACTAGAGCATGGTATTTGGAGCAGTGTGCTTATTTTAAATTCAAATCACTTTGCCTTTATCAGTATATACTGAAAAATTGCTTTGACTAAATGTTCATCTGTGACATCTGAGAGCATTTGATCCTTTAAAAGCTGTAATCTGATCTGCAGCAGTAAACTCTGTATGCCAAGGCAGACACTGGCATGCCTGACTTGGGATGAGAGAATCCATCAGTTTTGTCCAAAAGAAATAGCGTGGAAATAAAATGCAGTCTGAGAGATTTTTTCAAGGCATCTGGAAAATATTTCTTCTCATCTACCATCTTGATTTCTTGCGTGTCTGGGTACAGGACTTTATTAGTAAAGATTCTGTCAGTAGGCATCTGTCTTCAATGAAATCTTGAAGAAATTAATGTTTTGTCTTTTTGATTACACAGAGAATTTAGGGCAAATATTTTGGTACTGATTTTTTTTAACTTCTAAAGTTTTATTCATTGGCATACAAAGTTTTTCTGGAGTATCTTAAGATGAGTTTTGAATTTTATGTAGAACTAGTAATATAAAAATTTTCACAAAAGCCTGGAAATGAGGACATACATGCTTCAAGATCTTACGTAGCAGTTACTGGTAGTCCATGTGCTGTGGATTGAAGCACTTTTACCGTACATATCTTTTATCTGTGGCATGTAAATATTCCTTGTTATTTACTAAGATGCTCTAAAACATAGGTGTGAGCCTATTTCTTCAACTTTTTAAAAAATGTTTACAGGGTTTAAAGGAATGTTGAAATTTCACATAATTGAAGCAATATATCTGCTGTCTTCTCGGACTGTATGAGCTTCACATTGGTTTCTAAAATTGCATACATAGACATGCAATTGATAATCAAGAGAGACTCGATTATTGAAATTGAAAGTTGATTTCTTTGTCTAATTTACCAGAATTCTATCTTCATTAATTTCTTAATATTTCCTCTTTCCTTTTTTTATTTTCTTCTCTCTGAATGGAAAATTAACCAAAATTTCCACTAACTGCTCTGCTTATTTTGACAAGCTTCCTTTTCTTTGTTTTGCCCTCTTATAGTCCAACTGGTTTTCCTATCTTAGGGTCTAAAGACCTACTGCTAAGGCAGTAAAAACGACATATAAAAATTTATTTTAGGGAATTTGTAAAGAAAAATTATAATATTTCACTTTTTGCATTTACCTAAACATTTTTATTTTGACCTTGAGATCTTTTCAAATGTAGACATAACATTCATATTAATGCATATACTGATTGCCTTTGGGAACTTTTTGCAGGTTTTTCTTATCTTGTATAATTTATACTTTTGGTCTTTTGTCTGTCAAATTAATGTCTCCTCACTGTCAAAACACAGGACTACATTTGTTGTGTGAATATTTACATATACAGTTTTTGATAAAGGAACTCAGCAACATGAGGAGAAAACAGGTATAAGGTGTCATGATCCCTTGAAGAAATCTGGATGCAGAACTCCTTTACATTACCCTCATTAAAGTTTTCAGACTGCTTCTTCATTGTTGTTTAGGAAAAATCACTTATGGCTGAAATTTCGTCTAAAACAGATGTAAACTCTAGAGAGCACTTTTTGTATTCTCTCTAAAAATTAGTTGCAGGCTTCTACAACAGATTTTTTTCGACTTTCAATCCTTTTTTTCTTTTTCTTTTTAATATATGTTTATCAATTTTGTCATGGATAATGTCTTAAGTTCTATGAATGTTGTATTTTTATTTTCTTTTTTTTTTTTTTTACCAAGATACTGAAATAAAGCAGTATTTATTTCTGTTGAAGACAAATATAAGCCTGGTTTGTGTTCATCTTCAGAAAATGTAATCTATTGTTTAGTCAGCATAATAAAGGTAACTTTCACAGATTGGTATTCAGAGGTGGCATAATACTTGTTTGAAATGTAATTGTTAGCAACTATGGCGATACAGCTGTCATTTGAAAAACTGGTTTCTGTTTTTCAAAGATACATCTATAGACAGTAGGATATTTCATTAAGTAGTGCTGAGATCAAGTCTGCTCCTTCCTCTTCTTGCTAACAATATAGTGACTGTAAGTTCAAAGACTTTTTCTTGATAGCTTCGTTATTCTAAGAGATGAGAAGGATGTCATCAGCAATTAATTCTTGCAAATGTCACAAGAATAAAATACATAAGCTTGAAGAAAAAAAAAAATCACAGATATTTTAGCTGTTTAGCTGAAATTGGAATGGTGTGAAGGAGCTGCTGAAAGGGTAAAAAGAAGCTTCACAAAGAAAACTGTCTATAAATAGAGGTTGGCCTAATTCTTACTTATTCTATAGTTGGTTTATACTGCTTCATAAAATCAGTGAAAAAACGCACTCCTTATATCATTCAGTAACAATTTAAGGTATTTTCTGCTGTAAATGGGGTTTAAATGCACAGAAGCCAGCTGGCTATGGACATTGCTTGGAATGGGAAAATTTAATATTTATTAAAATTTATTTGTTATTATGTATTTATGCAAAAGTAGGTTATTTTAATTTTATTTTAAAGTATATGAACAGTACACAGACAGTTTAAGGTGTATAGTGGATGTCTCTCAGTGAAGTTCAGATAGAATAGACGGCATCTCATATAAGTGAATTTCTTTGTTCAATTTTCATATGTTACAACAGAAGGAAAGAAGTGTCCCCAACTACGCTGAATTGTCCCCTACACTTATTGGCAAAATGAAAGAAAGCTAAATATTATGAATCAAAAGTCATTTAATCTCCTTAAAATTCTGCTTAGTGAAGCAACCTCAGGGGCTGTATTTTCCTCAGTTGCAACTCACAAGTTAAACTCAGCTGTGGACGTTCAGAACTTAAAATATATCACATTGCTCCCATTCTGTCTTTAATGGAAATGTAATGCACCACAATCTATTTTTATCTCCGAAAGATATCTCAGACAATTATTTTTGGTTTAGATGAATGTATTTGTCTTTCTGTGGCCAGTATCATAAAAAAAGGGGAAAAGGGCTCATTTATCTGTATATTTAAAGGTAAGCCCATTAAATTTAGTAATGGTGACATGAAATAAAGTTTAAGTCTGTATTATTGTATCAGATGACTGTGGTGATGACTGGAAGAAAAGGTTTGTGGAAGTTATGTGTTCCAATAAAGGACTGGCTTATTTTATTATTCTTTATGTATATCCAATGTCTTTGAGGTGGGAAAGAGACCATGTTCAAGGGGCAGTTTTCTTGCATGTTTAGCACTTAATTACTAGAATGGTACTGTTATGTTGTTTAATAGCCTTAGGTGACTTCATATAGTGAGAGGTATTTCAACATGAAGGGCAATAACTTCGTTAGCATTCAAGAGTTTCTCGCCATTCGTTGAAGAAAGGAATCTTTGACAGTCATTCTTTTCTCTCAATCTCCCTGTCTCCCAGTTGTTTTCAAGCTATCCCAATTTCAACCAAATACAGCAGAAATTTAGATTCCTCCAGCACTAACTTGCTAGAGGTTCCTACAATGTCGTGAAATAAGTAGGTGAAAGACTTCTAATGCTGGATCTTCCAGAAATTTCTCTGATGGTCGCTAAGCATAGCAGTACATCTGGACAAGAGAGCACCATGACACAGTCCTGGGTCCTTCTTGCCCAGTCACTCCACAGCTTCCTGTCACCCACCTCTATCCCTGTATATCTTAAGAAATGTGACGAGAAACTCCATTTTTGACAGATGTTGTAGGATTGAGTACCAGATAATATTATGGCATGGTTCATTATGGATGGAGATAATAACAGATGCAGCTTTATGAGAAATAAACATACAAAATCAGATTTCATTAAATCCTTTACTTAGATAAATAATGCAAGCCTGGCCACTGGTGATCATTCCTTTGTTTGGGGGCTTTTGCAACAATTTACTCAAAAAATGAACACACTTTATTTACTTCTCTTTATCCAAACTGATTGTTCAAAATCTAATAGTGAAAAATTGGTACCTAAATTATCTAGTGAGTGGGGATACCATGAATAGTAAGCCGTGAACCATCTCTTTTATAACCATGTGTTCAGGAAGTCTTGTGACCTGAGTAACAGCACAGAAAGGGTATTTGAGACTAAAGCTCTCATTTAGTTCTTTCAGAGGGGTTTTTTACTAAATCTTAATGTGCATTTGCAACTTTGACAACTATATTTTTTCTTTTACAAACAACCCTGAGCTAT
This sequence comes from Cossypha heuglini, assembly GCA_027576195.1. Taxonomy (NCBI): domain Eukaryota; kingdom Metazoa; phylum Chordata; class Aves; order Passeriformes; family Muscicapidae; genus Cossypha; species Cossypha heuglini. The sequence goes on along the minus strand of JAODKT010001765.1, from coordinate 1,244,275 downwards.
TAAGTGAACTATGGAGGATAAGATCCTACATATATTGCCTCCTAAATATATTGTTAAAACAATAAGTACTAGAGTTTTTTTTTCCCTTGTGATGAATCAAACCTGTTTTGTTTGAAGCAAAGCAGATCAGGTTAGTAATTTATTTGTCATTGTTTCACCTTTCAAATATAACTGGTTTAGGCTTTACCTAGTTATATCTTCTCTGAGCATATTTTAATACTGATTCTGTGATAGTTTATGGATGCTGGGATCTTGCATACACAGGCATTAGAAGGATTTATGACTTCAGTTTATGATAATATTTCCAACATTGTAAAGTCTGTCCTTCTTTTCATGTTGTATTTCACTCATCACTTTATGAACTAACCCTGGGATATGCCTATTTATTTTATAAAAGATAAAATGTGGAAGCTTAACTTGCAAAAATAGGCCTTTATAACCTGATGTGAGCATATATTAGTGAGTGCTAGAATCTTCACCAGCGTTTTGTAACCTAGAAAAATGTGAACAATTCGACAGATTTGATTTTGAATACCTGCAGAAAGTGATCCCTTGATAGTGTATATGTATATACTTGAACTGTGAGTCTCTGTTCAGATAGTTATGAATATATGAAAACTTTTCTATTGTTAAAGTCCGTCCTTTGGGCTAAATATTTGCAAAAAACATGAGTTGTTTTGTTAGCTCATTTGGGACTGAAAGTCTCTTCAACACTTTTTATCACACAAGTTAACACATTTGAAACCTTGTCATCTGGTTGCACTACAACCAAGTGAGAACTAGCACAACGGAGCTAATTCATTTGGATAACAGTGCATATTTTTGCTCCTGAAAATGATGCTTAGCAGACAATTTCTAAAAGAACCTGCATAAAGGTTATGACACTTAACAGGATCCAGATCTCTTGACTTTTCTTCCTATTATTCTGCTGGAGAAAGAGAGGCAGAAAAAGCCAGACACTTTACTGCAGAAGTCTTGAAATTTAAGCAGATAATTGGAGACATATAGGAGGAAAACACTTCCAATCTTCTCATGCAGTCAGGTAAGTGCATCCCTGAATTCAATATCTCAAAAGGAGGAGTAATATTATCTTGCAAGCTGTGATACAAAGAATTATGCAATTTCAGCTATCACAAGAGCACGAAGTGCTTTGCTTTATACTCTTTTTTCTTCTGATTGATTTTACGCCAACATAGGTGCCCACCTTAGACTAAGAGCATGTTTTTCTGTTGCATAAATGAGGGCATTTTTTTTTACCTATACTAGACTGCAAAATTTCACCAATTGTGGTTAATCAATAGCAGAGCTGGGATGCAGTCACACTGCAGTCGTGGAATAATTATTAGGATTATATGTATATTATGTACCTACATCAGATCACTTTTGTCCTTGTTCTAAAGATGAATGTATATGCAACAGTGGAAGAGCCACTCAAATCCTTTTCCTCAGAGTCACTGTAAGGGTCTGTGTTTCCTGTTCTCAAAGCCTGTAGAACTGTGAAGATTGAAATGTACATGCTAACACTGAGTCAGGTTTTTGTTTGTTTTTTTTTTTTTTGCCTAAGAGAGAGAAATGTGAAATTTAGCCATGGAAGTGTTGTTTTTGCTTACCGCTCTCCAACCTAGTTTTGCATGCCCAGAGGAGTCAATCACAATTTAATTTCTTCTTGTTTCTCTCAGTGAGAATGTAATGTATTTCCAAAACTTAGTTCAGATTCTTTATTCTTATTCTCCAAATTTCTGTGAAAATATTTAGAGGTATGCTATTCCTTCTGGGCTCATCTTATGAACTGTATGTGTCTTAACTGTCAAAGTCAGGGTATTATAGATTTCATTTTTCATTTATCCATTTTCTTCAGTAGATGATGGAATGGAAGGTTTTCTGCTAAAACTGTGGTTAGTATAGCACAAGGGATACTGCTATGTTACAAGCACTCATATTTTATGCAGTTTATTTAGTTTTAGTATTTTGGGAGATTTCCCTAGCTTTTTATATATAAGATCTTAAGAGTTAGTGCTGCTACAAACTGGAAAAGCAGGCTATTACTTCTGCACGTAACAGATGGCTTACAAATGTCTTAGTCATATAAAAAGTGATTAGCCTTAAGGATGCTTTCTGTGAGAATTATTTGAACATATTTTACCATTCTACCACCTTTTACCACTTCTGTTGAACTTAAGAATTATACAAAGACGTTTCTAAAAAGCCTTTCCTTCTAATAACTAACCTTAAATTTCTCATACTCTGTAATTTATACAATGAATGACTCTCTGCACTCATGGTGGTTCCAGTTAAAAAACCTATATAAGGAAAGAAGATAAGTAGTCTGGCTATACTTTCAGCAGAAAGCCTATTTTTATTTCTTTTTATGATGATATACAGAACATTTCACAGGGAGGAGACAGACATGTTTTCTATACATAATAATTTTTCCTGCATGATAGGAATTTCATTTTTTACACTTAAAAAGAAAATTTAAGAATCCCAATTAAAGCAGCTGTTTGTTATTTATGTCTTTTCTACAATTTCTGTTATTTTAATTAATCTAGCATGTTTTTAATCCTACATTCTATTTGGACAATTTGATTCTAAATAATTAAAAAAATTCATGAAAGAACAACTAGAATACAATTCATAGTAACCACTAATAATGCTTTATATTAAGTGCAATTCCTGTAAGTTAATATTTTAGCCAAATATATGCTAAAGTATTGGAACAGTATTCTTTGATTACAAATATTCAGACAGTCAATAGTAATCCAAAGCTATTAATGTTTGAGGTTAGTTAGATGTTAGTTAGATGGGGTCAGGCATGTAAGATTGACATCTTATATCATAGGGATTAACAGCTATAACATTTTCCATTTCAATTCTTGTTTGTACAGTTTTCCAGTTGCTGTTGTGATGTATTGGTATGTCATTGGTCATATCCCTAAAATTTGTGTCAGAAGTACCAGATTAAATTTGATGTCTTTACAATTGCTTTGTGAAAATACTATAGCAGGGTGCTGGTTAACAGTTTAGCAGTGGTGATTGGAACAAACTGGAATAATCTGTTGTTGCAGAATATCAGCAGTTTAGGTCATTGCCACAGATGACGTTAGATATATGCACCCACTTTAATTTGCTTTTCAACCTGTCATTCTGCCTAAAATATCAGCCACCATCAGAGTCAGTGAAGAGTACAAGACTGAGTGCTTTGAACAGTTGAACTGCACACAAATTTACCAGAAATTTATTATATGTTTCAGTAAGAAATATAATTTTGCTTACGTGAAAAAAGTTGAACAATCTCCACCCCTACAGCACCACACAGAATTATTTTAAGCTGACCCAGTTTTGTGTTTGGCTAATATAACCCTGTGGGAAAACAACAAATTAGACATATATGCACAGGTAAAAGAAAAGCAGCATTTATTCAGCAATACAGGCCATGTAACTCTGCAGGAGACAATGGTAGTCTGACACAGTGCAATCTGAAGATAAATATTAGGAAGCTATTGAGAAAAGATTGTTGCGAACTGTAGGGTTTTTTTCATTTTTGTGTCAAATGATATGCTATTGTATGGTTGTATTTCTGATACCAAACAACTTTTTCAAAATCCTAGCATTGAGATGCTGAGAGATCCTTTATGACACAGTTGATATTGCAAATACAGAAAAAAAAAACCAAAACAGAAAACTTTTACAGAATCTCAGAAGGCAGTTTGTATGTTTTGTAATATGGAAATCCTGTTGCTTCTGCACCTATATATGTATCTGTCTTCAGGGCAAGTAGACCATTTTTCACAAAACATTTCTATCTTTGTGCATTGCTGAGTCATTAAAGCAACCCCTGTGCTAGGCAATGCACCTGCAGCAATGTTTGGCACTCAGGCAGCCTTCTAATTTTGCAGGAGGTACAGGCCTCCTGTGATGTGATTCCCTCTGTAGTGAGTGACAGTACATTATCTCAACATCTGGAAGGTGATTATCACAGCCAGATTATCCCTTACATATTTTATGGAATATAATAACAAGATCAACATTAGTGAATGAAAACAGAACATGTTCAAATTACTGGTTTTTAGTTATATTACTTCATCTTAGTGCCCTGAAAAAGTTGAAAAAATGTAAGTGCACCTGATTTGGCAATTGTACAAATGTCAGCAAGTAACTGACCTTCTTCTGACCTCATCTGTGGAATACAATCCTTGAGCAATTCTCCTCTCTTCCTTAGCTCTTTTATGATGGAATATATTGCTTAACTTGAAGGAAAAAGTCTAAAATGTTTTGTGTTTGTGGCAAGTAGTGAAGACACTACTTGCTCCGTTACTTAATGTAGAAATTTTAGTAGAATTAATAGAGACAGAATAATAGCACCTGTGAGGGGATGAATGTATAGTTTTATTTTAAAAGTTCAGTCTAGTTTTAGCTACTACACTTACTGTTTTACATGATCTTTAGATCACTTCCACTGCAAGTAATACACTAACTTACATCATAGATGTATTTTCTTTTTCATATCTTGATCAGAAGACACAAGACAATTGTTATTTTTAACTTTCTTTTTTTTTTACTATTAACCCTTTAAGCATTTTTTTCTTGTTTCCTTTTTCTTTTTTTTCTCTTCTCAAATTAGATGTAAGTTATCCTGAAACAAAAGCAGTCTATAAGAAGAATAAATACTAATAGTGGATTGTCTGAAAATAAAATGCAGACAAGAGTGTTCTTTCTTTTATTTAGATTTAAATCAGAACTTGGAAATATTTGGACTCAGAGCAACTAAATACCAAATAGTTTGATCAAAGAAAATCCATCCACTTTTTTTTTTTTTTTTTTTTTTTTTGCATAACCGGTTAATCAGAATTTCCTTATCTTGATTGCATTCTTTTATTGCCTAGTGATCATGAACAAATATTTTAGGTTTCTTAATGTAGTCTTCATCACTTGTTTCATAAGAGCATATATATTTGAATATTTTCTTACGTGCATTCATTTATTTTATCACATTTCATGAATGTTGGTTTTATTTTAAACATTACTAATTCATGCTGTATTTATTTAGGAGAGCTTGCAGCTATTATGTCTATCCCATTTTAACATCATCTGAAGTAGAAGATGAAGTTATGTTGAGGTCATACTTCTATCACTGTAACTTGGTACTTGGCAAAATTGTATTTCTTAAGAATTTTATTCAATTGCTCTGATGCCTTCAGGTGAAACTCAGCATTCAAGTAGGAAAGCCTTTGTAAAAATAATTTTTGAAAACCACTTGTAGAATTACAATTTAGTAAATAAACAAAGCTGGAAGCAGGAGGACAGCTTCTCAGTCAGTGGAAAAATCATGGCATTGATGAAGACTAATTCTTCTTCAGGACTAGCTTAATACCTCTGATGCTTTTGCTTTGTTTTTATCCTGAGCTAAATAAGCATTCCAAGATCAGCCAGTGTTGCCGCATAGAAGTATTTGGCAAGGAAATACATGTTTTAACTTGATTTATTTCTGCATGGAAAAAATTTTTGTCCTGCAGAACATCTGCAGAGGAAGGTTGAGTGTAAGTAGCTAGAAATTATTTTGTAGTTGGGTTTTTTTGCAAAGTCATCCGTAACTTTGGAAGACCTAAGCATTTTGCTTGATCACTTGATCAGTACTTGATTTCAAGTATAATCTGTATAGAATAAACCAAACTGTCAGAAGTCTTCCAGAAGGATGATTCCAACTCCATGTTTCACCCTGTAAATCACTGTCCTGATACAGCCATTCTTTGGTTTTTTTCCCCAAAATATATGTTCTGAACAGTATAATTTCATTTGGATCTTTCCTATTAGGTTTTAGAAGAGTGAAACTATTTCCCTTGATGTACAGATATGCAGAATATTCTAAGAAAATTGTAGTTTAGGGTTTCTCCAAATAAAAAATGAATTTAAATGACTGAAGCCCAGGGCTGAAAACATTTGTCTCTAAAAGTCTAGAAGAAAAGCAGATATAATGCAGCACATGCTTCATACAGTTACAAATTTCTTTGCTATTGATACAGTCAAGCTGAACTTTTTCACTGCTTTAACTATAACATTCAAAAATTCAGCATGATATAGACAATGTGAGAAAATACTGCCATATAAAGAATTTTTTGCACACACTGTTTTGTCAAATAAAAAAAAAAAACTAGACAAGATTTTCATATAAAAGAAATTACGTTTTGTGTACAGACTGTGTAACTTTCTAATAATTTTAAAGTAGACATATTTTCTGTGATTGAATACTTACTATGGGATATCAGGCCAACAGTTTTGTTTTAACCTATTGGTTCCTATTAAAAATTTTTATATACGACTTTAAGAAAACAAGGAGGAAAGTTTGCAATTTGTAAACCTAATTAGTTGAGATCAAAGATTTTTCTTTTTATTTATATTGACTCTATTTTTAATTTTCTGCAACCATAATATTTTATTAAAGTTCTAGAATAATACAAAAGTACTATTTTCAATATGTTGTTTTCTTTTCTTTGAATTTTAATGAATTTTATATTTTCCCAAGGATCTTGGTTACAGAAATTCTGAAGGTAACCACTCTCTATCAAAGTATTTACACATGCACTCATGATTAGAGAAAAATGTTGTGCTTTCAGAAATCAGTTACATGAGGGAGCATCTTATGAAGTAATAAAGTTTAACCATTTTTGATTTAAATAATAAATATTGCTAGGGGACTGACTGTTTCTAATTAACCATTCCTTTATTTCAACAATGAGTTTAAGGACCAAGATAAAAACTTACTTTTAATTTATTTTATTTTTTTTACACGCTGGTAAAAAAGGATTGAAACTTCTAGCATGTTTGCATCCAAAATATACTCTACCTTTATTTCTATTAATGTAAATTAACTGTATGTATTTTGAATAGTCTTTTGATAACTTTTTTGCACATATCCTAAGATACACTTTAAAAAATGTGGTCTTTTTCACTTACAGACAAATAATGTCTCTTTAAAGCAACAATGGTTTTTTGACAGTCATTCTGATAAAATGGGGGAGGGGAGCTAGGTGGAACAGGAGATAGAGCTACATACTTCAAAATGTTGCTCTATTATTCCACTTATTTCAGATTTTACTGGAATAATACAAGTGCAATTCACTACATTTTGCCTTCTTTAAGGTATGCATGACCAAAGATTATAGTCATATAATAAATATGCTTTCTAGAGTAAAATGAAAAATAGCCGTGTCCATAAAACAGTAATATCTTTCCATGTTTTTTCTGGTGGGAAAAGTAACTCAGCCTGTTTTAAACCACAAAGATAAGGATCTGGGCCTGTGATAGCAACATTATTAAAAAAAAT
>JAODKT010001765.1:1208544-1236843 GCA_027576195.1 Cossypha heuglini | reverse complement strand
TTTTATTTTAAAAAAAAAAAAGAATCTCAGGGGATCCTGTATATTTAAAACAGATAAACCAAGCTGTAAGTGTATATTCAATATATATCCCCAATACAGATTTTCAGTATTTTCTATTAGTATTAAGATTCAACTCTTTGAGTCATTACTAGCAGGTTTTTAGTTTTATGTACTTCAGATTAATTTGAATTTAACAAAAATAAAGGTACTGTATTTGGTGGCAATTATGTCTTGCCTGCAGCATATTAGGATATATATGCACATAAACAGTACAGGAAGTTTTCTTTACTAAAATAGTTTGTTTCTAGTTCATTGTTGCTGAAGATTTGTGAAGTATTTTTCTTTCTCATTATATATTATGCTCAGAAACGGAATGGTAATTTTATGTAAGCATACTTTTAGTTTCTGGATGCTTTCATCTAGATGGTAAAGATTCCAGAGTGCATTCTTTCACCTTTCTAGTGAAATATTTAGTAATATAGACTATCTCAAGTGGTCCTTTCATCACTTTGGAAGTCCAAAGATATAACATTTAATATGTATTTTTAATCAGCTTTTTGTCTGTGCTGATAGTATGACAGATTAGAATTTACATTTAGTGAAGTGTACTACAAAACCAGAGATGATTCCATCCTTACTCAGCAAGATATGATTCAATAAACAGGGAACAAAAGTTGATAAAATCCTGGGAAATTTTCTTTTCTTGTTGTTTATTTTACCATACAAAGAGAGGAATAGCATATCTGCCCCACATGCAGAAGTACAAAGAAGTTTTCTCATACATGTTTATGGTCTCTGTCTTTACACAGATGAAAATTATTTGTTATCATTATAGAATATAAAGTTGAAAAGAACAGAAAGGAAAAAAAAAAGCAATCCCAACAAAATTTTAAAAAACTCCCACATCTTGTTATGTTTCTGTATAAACCTACGCTTGATTTGCACCTTAGCTGCAGGGAATTCTGGTTTCCAAGAAGATCGTGTGTAACAGAAGTGGGCTCAGATTCAGAAAGAGCGAGAAAGATGCTTTAATTCATAGAACAACCTCTGTATGAGAAAATTTAGGAGAGGAGTTAATTTACTAAAGACGTGATAGAACTTTGAAAAATTATTATTGACCCTGGGGGTTAGACAGTGATTGCATATGAAACTTATGGGTAGGTCATTTTTAAAACTAAATCTAGCTCCTTCACACAATAAAGTGGTCACATGTAGAACTCCAAAGACTGTAGTGGATACAGAACATCTATATGGTGTAAATGGCAAGACAGACAGGTTATTAAAAAAATTAACAGGATGTAGGAATTATTAATGGTTAGGTACAAGTAATTAATACTAATTAAAGAACACAATGCATATATTTAATTTTACAGACCAGATAATGTTTCCAGAAAATAATTTCAAAGTAACTTTCAGTTTTTGAGGAATAATTACTCTCTTAGTCTAGTGAGTTATCTGGAATAACAAGTCTATTAACATCCATAATATTTTCACAGGAAGGAAAGAGTGAAATCCTACACAAATTGTGGCAAATTAGTTTGCTTATTCTTTTATACAGGAGCCATAATTAGCACAAAGTTAGTATAGAGAAGAGTAACGTCTTTTTGTTGTTGGCCTCTATGACATCTGGAAAAACAGAGGACTTTATGCTCCAAAGGTAGTAACTCATATAAACTCATCTTTGCAAAGACCAACTACTGCCGTGTGGAAAGATGTGTGAATACTTATACAGGAATTCTGTTTTATCCTGAGACTTTACCAAAGGGTATGAGCTCTGCTATGCTGGCCCTTGATGTATGGTTCTATTAATATAGGCATTAGCAGGTGGGAGTCAACTCAAGACATTTTGGATTACATGTCATAGACGCTTGAGGATTTGTTACAAAGCCTTGGTTCTTCTTTCCTCTGAAGACGTTCTTGGGGAGAGACTGGATCAGGGTAGAAGCAAGTTGAAATTATGATTTCAGAAACAAGGCATATGTCTAGAAAGCATTGCAACGATGTTTCCCCTGAGCTTTTGCTACAAAGCCTCTTCCATTACAAATATATACAATAATACACTTTGATTCTTTGAGGGACACAATGCTCTTCTGCTTTTAGTTTCTGTCAGTGCAAAGCAACTTGTGCTGTTCTATATCGTGCTCAATCCAAGCACATGTTCTGGGTTTGCTGTCACCCCTTTTGCAGATTTTGTTTTTTGGAAAGAAACACTTATTGATTGATAAAGAAAGATTGATTCTCAGAGTAGTTATAGAATGAGAGGAAAGTGAATGCTTTCATCTCTAGAACACAAGAAGGGAATGTTTAGTAAGTCAAAAGTCAAGTACATGATCGTACTTGCATATTCTCTACCCTTTGTTGCTGCTAAGAAAACAGAAGAATTTAATTCAGTTTCCTCATTGACATATGTGTCTGTCCATGTTTGATAAGGAAACAGAGAACAAAAAAGGATATAAGAAATTACAAGATGATGGCTCTTGGAAGATGAAGAAGATGAACTCGTGGAACTGTAATATATGCTATAGAGGAAGGGTAAGGCACAGCTATACAACAAATACATAGGAGAGCTTTAGCATATCCCTTTCTCTTCTGCATTAGGGAAGAGAAAATGGAGAAAATTGACTAGGAAAAAAACATTATGCTCTCTCACCACAAAAAAACCCCTAGAGAAATTATCTGGAATTAAGGGACCTGTCTAAGTATTGGAGGTTGTATTTTTTTTCTGAAAAGGCATCCATTGCTTGAAAAATAAGTGGTAACTTTTTATAATCAGCATCCTTGCTACTGTGAATGTGCTGCTGTTCTGAGTTTGCACCCAGTGTGGAAAAATAGATTAAAAACATCTGGTCTGTAATTTCCAATTTGCAATGAGTAGCTCCTAATGTTACTATAAGGATTTCCTTCTCCTCCCCTTTGTGCATGAACATTTTATTATCTGCAGCGTGGGGTCTCTTACTCTGATCTATACATACAGTTGCAATTAATAGCGATTCCCAGGGCAGAGTAGAAGAAAATACACCAAACAAATTTAATTTCTGTAACTTCAGATCCCTATATTGAGGTGAGACAGTCTAGTCATTTGCATGATATTTCAGACTTATAAATGCTGGAATATGTTGACATCTTTGTTTCGAGGTTCATTTTTTTTAGTGCATACTTTACTAGTTTCACTGCCATTGTAATTCCTGGCAACCTTCCATTTTTTTTCTCAAAATCTTTTGGCAATCTATACAAAAATATATTCTCACTATTCCCTATCCTTTATGGGCTAGGAAGCCCAAACTCAGTCAAGGAGGCAGTGGGTACTAAATCATTAAAGTGTAACAGCTTTATGCCTGACTTGAAATTTTCTCTGCTTGCAACTTTTTATAGAGGAAAATAAGAGACAAAATACATTATTGAAACAATAAACAGATAAGTATTTCACAGAAAATAAATTTTTACTAAAATCCAGAGAATTTCTTCATTAGTAAGCAATTTAGCAACTATGTCTTTGAAAAGATGGATACTTAAACATTCTTAAGTTTCTATCCTCCTTAATTTCCATAATTTTCCCTAAGAGAATCAAAAATTTAGTAATCTTTATACTCATTATGATTTTTTTCTTATCTTCAAACAAAGCAGTGAGCAGTGCTGAGTAAAGAGACAGAAAAATTAATTGCAGATCCACAGGTTGCTCCACTAAAATAAGGATGTCAAGACAGTTACAAAAAGAGAGGATTAATCCCTGGGAATTGTTTGTCCAGTTCCTGTATTCCTAATCCGGTAATCCTTGCTCCAAAGTGGGTTACGTGTACAAAGCATTGTTACAGTGCTGACATACTACATCGTCTAAACATGTAAATAGAGAATTTTATGCTAATAAACTTCCTTGTGTCAGTCTGTGCTCCTGCATCAATAGTAGGCACCATGAATAAGAAAATTGAAGCCATTTGATAAGACCTTGAGGGAAAGCAGAAAATGTTTTTTCCACTCTTACATTCCATTAGACCTTGACTATATGGGTTCTGGTTTTGTTTAAGGAAAAAGAAATTGGAAATATTAATGAGCAATAAAAAAAGAGAAAGCCTGCTCAGGAGAGTTAGAGGCATTTAATTGTTTTGCAGATTTTCATTCCTTTATATTTGTTTATTTTTTTTCCTCCCTAGAGAGGTAAGCTCTGTATATTTACCTAGAATATTGTACAATGTTCCAATCTTTATTTACTGAATTAGACAAATAACAATTATTGTAAATTTTGTAGTTCTGCTGTGGTAGGAATTTACCTCATTATTAAAACTTTTGGATCTCTCATCTAATATTGCCAGTAGGTGTGTGACCAATGGCACCTCAAGTATCTGAGCTTCCACTCTGATTATTTTGTTGTTTGAAAGTACCAATGTTAGTCCCTAAATTAGCAAGCTCAGCTAACAGAATGAGCTAAACAGCAATGATTTCAGATAAAATAGTGCAGTGCACAATATTCTGCTGTTTTTCACAAAAGATTAGTGTATTGACTACCTTTGCATTTAACATTTGTCTTTCTGAGGTATGTCAAGGCTTGTAGTTGAAGGAGGTTATTAAAAAACCAAACTATATTAGTTGTAGTGTTTAGCTTTAGCAGGGAAAATTATTTAGTTCTTAATCTTACTCCAAACACTGAAAGTTTAAATAATCCATTTTTAAGCTCATTTTATTTCATTACTCTGTTTGTTTATAGGCTTTTCCATGTTATTAGTTTTGGAGAATATCATCAAGCAGCAATGAACTTCTGAGTGAAAGACTATATTTGGACTATTGCTACAATACTCACCATATCCTCCACTGTAGTATAAATTCTTAATTTACTTCCCTTTTCTATCCATGCAAAATTAATTTTTTTTCTTTCTTTCTTTCTTCTCTTGAAAATATACATGCCTAGATAAACATGAACTTCAATATCACTAGCTGTTTTTTGTCGTTTTTTTGTTTTGTTTTGGGTTCTTTTGTTTTGGTTTGGTTTGGTTTTGTTTGGTTTGATTTTGTGGTGGTTTTTGTTTGTTTTTTTTTTGTTTGAATGGTTGGTTGCTTGATTTGTTGGGGTTTTTTGTATTGTTGTGTTGGGGGTTTTTTGTGTTGTCAGTTTATTGATTTTTTTTTTTTTCTTATTGTTTTCTAGATTTTAGCATGGGAGCTATCAGTGAAATGATCCAAGACAACTTCCTTAGCATTCTTAAATTGCTAAAGATGCTCTGATATTTTGTGTGCTGCATTATTCATTTCCTGAAGAAATAGTACAGTTTCTGAAATTCATCTGAAGGCTTTTCTTGCACATTCTCCATGAATGATTTCTTTTTATAATGTATGTGCTTTTTGACATATTTATGAAAACATAGGAACACAAACCTCAAAATAAATATTTATGTTTGTCTATATAGATCTGATGTAGCCTATTGTCTAAGTTAATTAGATTAGACACAATCCATAAAAAATACTTCTGATAGACAAAAAAGTCTACATTTAACCAAGTAGTAAGTAACATAATAATAATTTGTTTGTAATATAGTCAGAATTAGAGCACAGAAAGAGCTCTTTACTGGAGTTTCTGTGATGAAAGAGCAGGACTTTTGTTATTAGAATGTATAATCATTGCATTTCATACATGGTATCTTCTTTGTAACTGTCTTTGTTGTCACTCTTCCCTAACTACAAGGCTAGTAATCAATTGTAGGCAATAATTCTATTTGTTAATAAATCCAAGTAAAAATGTTTTATCATTATTTATGTAGCAACCAATGTCTGCACATTTGTTTTTTTGAGGATATAGTTACACAGTTTTGAATTTAATTCTAAACACTCCTATTTTTATCCATATGGAAAAAAAAAAGCTGAATTTATTAAAATAAGCAATCTTTTAAGATAGCTTTTGGATAAATTTTGTTGAAAAGATAAATTTGCACCCATTTCTTCAAAGTAGTGTGCTTATCAGTGGTCAGGACAGGGGTTGTGAAGTGTATGGTAAGTATAGTGGATGAATATGTGACATAATTAATCATTTTTAATGATCTCAAAAGAAACAGTATAAGACTGATTTTTTAAAATTTGAAAGGCATTGGGGTCTTTGTGTAATATGACTATTAAATTGTTCAAGGGAATTGCTTGATCATGCATACTATGTTAAGAAATCTGCTGGGACTCTTAAAATGTAGTTCCTTTTTACTGTTGCAATTGCTGGGATGTAAAAAAAATTAGTGTTCACTTCACTCATCACTAGACCTAATCTTGATCCAAAAGCTAAATTGAAAGGAAGTTGATCTACTGCTTCCCCTTACAGTAGTTAAACAAATTTTAGAAAATTTACAATTCTGTTTAAAACAGTGGTGCAGAAGTGTTGTAGAGGTTGCATAAGGATTGAGATGAATTCAAAGCCAAAGCCCTTGATGCTCTCTTAGTAGTAGACTTCCACTGTTCTTTTGTGCAGTGTAGAAGTGATTCAGTATAAACCCTGGGTAGAATCCAGAAAGAAAACAATTTTTGAGAAGTGGTGACTGAACATTTCTCCTTCAGAAATATATTGTCCTCTACAGAACCTGAAAGACACTGCATTTGTCCCCTACCTGAAAAAAATCTTTATTTTATGTATCAAAGTACTGCTCAAAGAACTGATAAAATCTTTCCTATTTTTAACATTTCAGATTTTTTTTAATTGCACACTGTGTTTTGCTTGTTATTCGAAAAATTTGTAGGCCAGATATATATTTTTAATGAAAAGAGTATTTTGCAAAGGATTGTCAACATAGGTAACAGTCTAGTAAAAAGGTTAACATTTTGATGCTTGTGGTAGGGGATTTTTGTATTGGTATGGGATTTTTCCTGTTCTTTTTTACGTCTGGTTGATACTTGAGGTGTGTTGGTCAACTCAGCCTCGAGTATGAGTTTCCATAAATATGAAATGTCTAATTTGCTTTTTTCCCTCTCTCTGGGTTTAAGTGGTGTTATGAAATACTGAACCTTGCATAACACCAACAAAATCAATGAATATTCCTTATTCCTTCTATAAGAGCATGAAGTATGTTAGGAGCCAGAGCTCTTTCATGAAAACTATGCACAAAGATCCACTTTCATAATATTTTTGAGAGTCTGCAAGAGTGCACTACTCTGGTACCAAGCTGTTCTTCCCCAGTTGCATGTTTCTAGAAAGATAATTTTTACATCCCTCCCTCTTTTTTGACGTACTCAAAAGTGTAAGCATTTATCATGGGAAACACCAAATAAGCCAAGAAGGAAAAAATAGATTTTTGCTAAATTCAGATATATAAGGATGATTTTCAGTGCAAACCTACGTACTTTAACACTTTATGAGAAGTTATATTAATTTTGAATACATGCAAATTTTTTCTATTTTGTCATCTATTAACAAAAATATGTTTTTTAAGGCTGAAACAAAAAGAGCCCATCTGGTCTTAAACTGAACAAGAGAAACACTACAGAGAGACAGAGACAGAGAGGGAGAGAGAGAAAGAAGAGATAGAGAGAGAGAGAGAGAGAGAGAGTCCAAAAATTATCTAAAACAGCTTTAACTCATTTTTCCAAACGATAGTGCTTAATTTTCTCTTTTTTTTTTCTTTTACAGTATCTTTCAGAATTTCAGGAGGATTGATCTTTTGAAAAAATAAAAATAAGACATGCCATTTTAAATACGACTGGATGTTTTTAAAATCTCTTTAAATGCTTCTGTGATATTTGACCTAAAAATCAGTTTTAGATAAGTTTATTTATTAAAATCTGCTTTAGATAGTTGAAATTTTAGTTGCTCTTGTGTTCAACTCCTTCCACTTCCATCATGGATGCTGGATATCCTCTGCAAACCTAGACCTGCTCTGAAGCATTTATCTAACTAGTACACACCACCTCTACCAAAAGAGCTGAAATCAGTTTTTTGTTTGTTTTTTTTTTTTTTTTTAATCTTGATTACTGAATTCTGGAACACAATTCCTACTTTGAAATCTAATTCATTTTCCTCTAGTAATTTAAACTGAACAAGCTTATTTTTTGGTCGGCATGTTGAAATTTAAGTGAGGTATACATTTTTTTAATTTACCCTGATAGTATGCAACTTACTGTGTTCAAGCAGGGGGGTTACATTTAAAGCTAGATTAAACTATTCCATACGCTTTTTATAAGAATTTCTGTATGCATACATTGAAATACAGTAAAATACATTAAATACTAACATTACGTATACAAAATTAATATATTTTTCTTACTCTTTATCCTTTCCTGCTTTTATTTATACTTATTCATGTTTTCAGCAAGAAAGTACATTCTTATTTTACCTATTTCAACTACCTTTTGTTCAGAAATAGTAGTCCCTTGTTTGAAGAGCTTCCAATTAACTTGACACTGAAAGTGTTCTATCATGCTATCAACTGCTGAGATTCCTTGTTTTGTCATTTAACTAGAGATACATAGAAACAAGAAAATTTGAAGTGTATGAAGGGGTCAGTGTATGAAGCAGAATTAAAAGGTGGCAGCAAAAGGATTTTGAATTTTATTTTGCATTTTGGCAAATGCCGTTTCTTTCTTTTCCTGATTCTGAACAGGAAGCTCTCTATTCACTGGCCAATTTCTTATTTTATCATTTAATTAACCCTCTCTTCCCTCTTCTTATGTTCAAAAACCCAATTTGCTGAAAAAATTACAATTACTTCTATTTGAAACTTATTTGTCTAATTCTCAGGAAGCAAGATACCCCTTGCTTGTCAGTCACCATTAATGACTTGTGATTTCAACAGTTAGGACTGAAAACTGCACAAATATTTTAAAGCAAAAGAAAGCAATCCTATAAAATTACACACTACTAAATACACTATATTAGTTACTAGTATTGGGTAGAAGTGACAACAAATACCAGATATCTCTTCCAAATTATAACCTCATGTACACAGCTTATTAACTTTTACCTATTCCCTGTCCCTAAATGGCAATTGCCAGAAGCTAAAACCATATTGCCAGAAGGTAAAACAGTATGTCAGGGAGAAATAACCTTCCATAAACTTGTTTAGTTCTTACAGCCCTTTAGCAGATGTGAGGTGCTGTGGATCTGACCTAGCATATGCATTATTATGCATGTTAGGTCCTTTATTCACAGGACTGGGAGACCTAGTGTACATTTTGGTACTGAAATGTTATTTGTATCCCTTGTGCCAGTCATTTAGCAATATACTGAATTTCAGTGTGGGAAAATTGGTCAAGGTTGACATGGCATATCTGTAACAAATGTTGATGATATATTTATTGTATTATTAAAATCATAGGGTTTCACAGAATCACAAAGCAAGAGAATCACAGAAATAGCTAGCTGAAGGTTGGAAGGGGCCCTTGTACAACCTCCTTCCTGAAGGAGTCACCTGCAGAAAGTTGGCCATGATCATGTCCAGATAGCTTTTGAGAATCTTCAAGAAGAGCTCACAATCATTCTAAGCAACCTGTGTAAGTGCTTAGTCACTTTCACAGAAAAAAAATAAGTGCCTCCTGGTGTTCAGATGGAAGTATCTGTGTTTTAGTTTGTGCCTAATGTCCCTAGTTGTCTAGCGTGCCACTGAAAACAGCCTGGCTCTGTCTTTACACTGGTACCCCATATATTTGCACAAATTAATAACATCCTAAACCCTTTCTACTCCAGGTTGAACATTCCTAGTTCTCTCGGCCTTCCTGCACAGGAAAGATTCTTAAGCCCCTAAGCCATCCTTGTGGCCCTTTATTGGATTCATTGGATGCACTCTGGTAGCTGCATGTCTCTCTTGTACTGAGGAAATCAAAACACAATACAGAATATCCTAGGTGTGGTCTCACCAGCACTGGGTAGAGTGGAAGGATCACCTTCCCTGACCTGCTGGCAATGTCCCACCCCTAGGAAGGTTTTACTGGCCTTCTTAGTCCTGGGGACACATTGCTGTTCCCATGCACAAACCTGATCTCCTATAGCCTTCCTTGTAAAGTAATTTAGAAGAAGAATAATGCCCATCATGGATTCTGTATGCCTGACAGTATTCCTCCTAAGATTCAGAGCTTTGCACTACCTGTTTAACTTATTGAGGTTGCTATCAGGTCATTTCTGGATGGCTACACAGCCCTCTGGCATGTTATCCACTCCTCCCAGTCCTGCCTCATAATCAAATATTTTAAGGCTATACTTCGCCTTATCATCCAGATAATTAATAAAGGTATTGGACATGGTTTGACCCAGTGGTCACCCCTGGAGTATGATCCTCATTACTGTCCTATATTTTGTTGTTGCTAAGACCTGTTAACACAGCTAGCTCTGAGCCCATCTCACTGTCTGCTCATCCAGTCTGTACTGCTTCCTCTTCACTATGAGGAAGTTATGGGAGAAAGTGTCAGAAGACTTACTGAATTGAAGGTAGGCAATATCTTCTCCTCTTCCCTCATCTAGAGACTTGTAATTTGATTGTAGAAGGTTATCAGATATGCCAAGCATGATTTCCCTTTGGTGAATCCAGGTTTACTACTCCTGTTCACCTATTGATAATTCTTGTGTCTGGCAAGAGTTCCCAGGATTCCTTGTTCTACCATCTTCCCAGGTATGGGGTAAGGCCAGACGGGTCTGTAGTTCCCTGGATCCTCCTTCCTGTCCCTGTTGAAGGTAAGGGGATGTGCTGTCCTTCAGTTCTCAAGCACCTCTTCCAATTGCTATGTCTGTTCAACAGAGGCCTGCATTGCTGGCTTGTGGGTGCATTCCTTAGGGCACATAGATTTATTTATGTCCAGTTTCCTTGAGCATGCAGTAAGCTGACTCTTTATCAACTAGTCAGTCTCATCCCAGGCTTTTCACCTGTTCTCCAGGGACTGATAAAGACTGGTGTTTAGTGTCTCAGATTTTTTTAATTTCGTGTTTTATTGAGATTATTTTGTTGCTTTATCAGTAACAATAAAATGAACTGAGGTTTGTCATCTATGATGAGTATTATCTGTTGAAATTTAGCATATGAATAAATTAAATTTAAAATGTTTTTGGATTAGGGTGTTTTTAAAGAATAAAAAAGTTTGAAGAACACACTTTTGTTGCTTTTTATTTTGTTTTTTTCTTTTTTTTTTAATAGAGAGAGACATGTTCCCTGCTACCCCTTGCTGCCAGTTTCAAAGGATTTTATTGAAATAAGTCTTACTAAAATTAAACCCCTTCTTTTCTGTTTCATGTACTGCTAGGCTAAGCAATTTGCACCTTTATTGCCTGAAAGTCATAAGACATTTCTCACAGTTTCAATCTGAGCTGTAAATAACAATTCTGGGTTTATGAATAACAATTTAAATGGATGAGCTCTGTAATTTGGTAGTCTTTCATTCCAAGCTAAATAACCTCCAGTTAAGGCAAAAGGCATGTGACCTTTGTGTTTTAAAATAGCATGAAATATTTAATATATCATGGTCTTTAAAATTTAAGTTTATTAACATGTAAAATAAAAGAAAAATTCCACAAAGTGGTATGAAAATAACATAGTAGATGTTCTATAAAACGTTAGTTGAGCAGTCCACTATACTATGTCAAATTTCATAGAAATTTTTCAACTTCACTGAATTTTCAGTAACTTAAACTTAAGCAAAAACTACTATTAATTCACAGTTTCTGTTAATCAAAGTAAAATTTAAGTTAGAGAATGAAATTGATATAATTAGTTCAACAGCAGACTGTAAAAATGCTGAAAGGGTAAATGTACTAGATCCCACTATGTCAATTTTTTCTCCTATTGGTTCAAAGCTATGCTGTCCTATTTTAAGGGGGAAAAATGAACCTCAGGATAAATATTATAGTTATACATAAAATCTGTAGAATTTTTTCAGTTAATCTGTGCTAGCTAAATATTGCATTGCATATTATTGCATTTATATAGCAGTATATTTATATTGCATTTCAACAGCAGTATTTTAAGTTGTCTTCCAAAGCAAAAATTTGTAAATATTGCTTTTCTTTTCCTCTTTCTAGCTATACACTAATGATTCTAAAGAGCTCCTCCAATTTTCCTCAATTATCTATAAAATGAAGTGCTTGCATAGTATTTATCTTTAATATTTTTTTAAATCCACATCATATATCTTTGAGGTAAAATTTCCTAAAATTATTGAGTCACAAGAATTAAGAAATGAGCAGCACAATATTTAGAATCATATGTCCATGTATAGAGATATCTGGAAATGTACCTTTCTGTGTTTACACACTGTATTGAAAAATGTCTGCAGTTCCTTAAGCACTTAAGACTTTGAAAAATCAATTCATTTTCTCATTCATAATTTAGTAATTGAAGCTGTTGGCTCCTGTCTTCTGAGAATCTCAAAACTAGTGTTGTAGGTATGCAGGTTTTCTTTATCCACTTGTGCTTAAATGCAAGTAGAGCTGTGCTAAAGTTCAAACTCCAATTACAGAATTCTTAACCATTCTTTATCTCAAAATAACTGCCTGCTTGTGATTGACTATAAGGGAGATAAACTATTTTATGTTTAAATAAGTTACATACATTTTAATGTATATACAGCATTTTCTGATTCGGATTTTGTTTCCTTTTTTTAAAAAAAATCATAATTGGCAAGCAATTGATAAAATAAAATTAGTTGCAGAATGTAAAAATGAAGCACGTTAGTTCATATTAAATTCAGTTTTTATCACAAAGCACCCAATTTTTTGTCACTATGCTATCCTATTCCGAGGGAGAAAAAAAGGATTTCAATATGAAGGTTTGTGGATCTAATTGAAGACATATCAGTTATCAATTAGGTATCAGATTAGTTATAAAAAAAAATTGAAACCTGTTTTAGAAATAGTCACCATTTGAGTATTGCCATTGTTGTAAAAACCTGAAGAATTTCAAAGGCCAACATGAACTGTATAAAAGATCATTGATTACATGTTTTATGTCCTTCCCCACAGGGAACATAGAATCATATAATAGTTTGGTTTGGAAGAAACTATAAAGATGATAGTTCCAGCCTCCCTGCCATGGACAGGGACAATTTCCACTAGACCAAACTGCATGAAGTCCCATCCAACCATGTTCTGAACACTTTGCAGGGATGAACATCTCCTCTAGGCAGCCTGTTTCCATGCCTCACCACACTCAAAGTATGGAATTTCTTTCTAGTTTCTAATACAAACCTATAATCTTTCAGTTTGAAGCCATTCCCTCTCAACCTATCCCTACAGGCCTTTGTGAAAAGTCCCTCTTCAACATTCTGTGTAGGCCCCATTTGACTACTGAAAGCCTGCAGTAAGATCTCCATAAAAACTTCTTTCTTCAGGCTTTTCCCTTATCCACCACCACTGTAACCTCACCAAATCATAGAAAGCCACCAGATTTTTCAGGCACAATGTGCACTTAGTGAATCCTTGCTGGCTGTCATCAATCTGTTCTTTGCTGCCATGTTCCCTAACAATTTTCTAGGATGATCTGGTCCACGATCCTGCCACAGACAGCAGTGACACTGACATGCCTGTAGTTCTCTGGGTCTTCATATTTCCCTTTTTGAAAATGGGGGTTATTTTCTCCTTTTCTAGTCAGTAGGACCTTCTTCAGACTGCCACAACTTGTCAAATTTAATGTATGATGGCTTAGCCACTGTCTATCCCAGTCCCTCAAAGGCCCAAGAATGCACTTCATCAATTTCCATCAACTTGTGTACCCCCAGGTTCCTTAGATCTCCTCAAACTCATTCTACAGCAGACCACTTTTTGTTATCCTGGGCCCAGCCTTTGTCTTTGGCAACTTTGTCAATGTGAGTACTGCACTTGGTGGTGAAAACCGAGAGAAAAATTTTCACACTTTATCTAGTCTTGCTTTTATCACCAATGTACCAACAGAAGATTTTCTTGTTGCCCTTCACATCCCTGGCTAGATTTAATTCTGTCAGCGCTTTAGTTCTCCTAGACTGATCCCTGGCATCTTGGAAGATCTCTCTGTATTTCTTCCAGGCTACATGTCATTGATCCCACTGTCTGTGGTCTTCCTTTTTCTGTCTGAGTTTGTCCCAGAACTCATTCATCCATGCAGGTCTCCTGGCATTTTTGCCTGACTTCCTTTTTTTGGGATACATAACTCCCGAGCCTGAAAAAGGCAATCTTTTAACATTAATTAGGCTTCCTGGGTCACTGTTCCCTCCAGGGTTTTATCTTACCCACTCTAGCAAGTGCATCCCTGAAGATGCCAGAGTCTTCTCTCTTTAAGTCTAGAGTAGTAAGCCTGCCATGTGCCTTCCTTGATGTCCTGTCCATATTAGTTATTGAAGCATTTACTATTCACAATTATCATATCAAAATACATGATCTTTCGTAAAATCTTTGCTAAATATTTCATTATTTGCTTTATTTTACTACTTGCTTATTTTTAAAATTTTATTCTTGCTCTCTTTATTGCCAGTTCAGCCATACTGTCCAGTATCCTTAGATGGAACATATATTTGCTTCTGTGGTTGTCCCAGAAACATGACAGGCCAAATTAGCATGTGTTGATATCTGAAAAATATGCACAACACTTCCTGATGGTGATCCTTTCTTTTTACTGCTCGTGACAAAACTAGCTGAAATGCTAGAAGGTCTGAGAGTTTTGTTTCTGTACTGTGTACAAAGACATCTGAAAAGTTCAAGGTACTGGACCAAGGAGAACACCTTAATCTCAGTCATTCTTTCATTCTTGAGTCAATTTAGGAACTGTAAGGCAAAATCATAAACCTATGGATGTGATAAGCAAGTTTTAGTGCAAACATGATATGAGGTTTGAGTATATGCAGCTGAAATGGAACCCATTTTGTAACTCTTAAACTGATTAGAAAATTAAATAAGAGAATCTGAAGTATGATGCAATATCTTCTTCAAAATTCTGAAGAATTCTGGTTCTATTTCTTTTTAGTTTAAATCAGTTTCAACAAAGTTACCTAACATTTTTAAAACATTTTTTTTTCTACAAGGCTTTATTTTTTCCTAGGTTACATTGTAGCCATGATATAAGTCTGTAATCGCAAAAATATTTCACCAAGCTTATCTCTGTATCAGCTAACTGATAGTGCTGGGAACTGTCCAGACCTGTAGTATTGGATCAGGACAAATTAATAAGAGTCTATGATCTGCAAATGACTCCTATATTGAAATATTTTGTATTCGGATTTTTTTTTTTTTTTATGGTTGGTTGACTGGTTGGTTGGTTGAGGTTTTTTTTTGTACTTTAAACATGCATATACAATAACTACTCATTTTATTGATTCCACTTTGGCCCATAGTAATGGCTTTCTTAGGTACATGGAGCAGGGCTATTACATGGAATGAATGCTAATGTCTATTGTAAAGGAAATTCAAGGAATAATTAACCTCCCTGAGACACATTCTATCTTCATGCTTCTTTGGGAATGGAATTTCTAGATACATCCCTAGAAATTGTGCACATTGCATACAACTAATAAATATATAATTTTTTTCTGACTTTTTCTGTGACTATACACCTATCTTTATTTAATTCTGTATTGCTGCCCTGTGCTTTCCAGAGCAGATGCTGTCAATCATTTTTTTCCAGTAGAGGGATGAGTAGTAACATATTTTAACTAGTGAAAAAGAAATTATTCTGAACTCATTGTACAAACTTTCTCCATTTCAATGCTGAGTGTAAGAATAATTCTGATTTGTGTATTTGACCAGATAATATTAAAGCATTTGCTTAAAATACAGAAGGAGAAGGAATAAAAAATTAGGGCTTTAAAATGTTATTTTTGGCTTATATCAGATATTCTGAGAGAATATTTTGTATCCAGAAAGTCTGTGTAAGCAGAGATGTGGTGTTAATGCCTAGAAAAGCTGACCTGGAACAGAGACTAGACAGAGCAAAAGGAATAAAATACACATATATTTATCTTGGGCAGTGCAAGAGCCCAGCAGGGGCGACACTCAAATCAAGTCCAAGATGGATCCCAGTCACGAGTTTTTACACTTTTATAAGTTTTGGTTCATCCACACTTTGAGGTCAATTGTCCAACCACAGCCTCAGGCTGTGAAATCTCAGCCCTCTGGCTTGCCCCTTTCCCTTCGCTGTGGTTTTTGCTTTTTGGGTACCAGTTGTTCTTGATTCTCTAGCTAGGAAGGGATTGTTTTGTCTAACTACCCTGTGAAGAGAACTTACTAACACTTTATATGAGGTTTCAGTTACACACTAAGCTGAAGAGAATCTGAAAAATATAAAAGCTAAAACCCAAGGACTTAAAACGAGCATCGTGGCATCATGATAATATCTTTGTTTTATTTATTTCTATATTATATATATATTTTTTCTTTTGTCTTCAAAAATTCCTGGACAACAAGAACTACAATTAGCCTGTGCTTAGAGCTAAAAAGAGCAAAGGACAAGGTGAAGACTTGAAAGAGTGTGTTAGAGAATTTGGACCATATCCTTTCAAGAGTGACATTTGGCCAATGCATTTCACTACTTCAAATGTAGTTACTTGTCATTACATGTAAAACTGGCCAGATATAGGTACTGTATATATAAAGTGAGTTCTGTGGAGTTAGAAAAACTATTCTGTATGGTAGTTAGAAAAAAGCGCTTTTAAATATGTAATTACTGAAGCTACAGCTCAGCTGTTTTGGTTCGGGATTTTTTGTTGTTCTTTAATTATAAAAAAACCCCATAGCATAGCTGCTTGATTGCTCTGAAATGCCTCACTGTTTATGCTAAAGTGAGTATAAAAATGCATAGGGAAATAATAGACCTCAGATACTAAGTTATTACCTTATCTACTCTCAATGATTAGAGATCATGTCATATTTTCTGTTACTGTATATTAGTTTATAAAGAAAACCTTTTCTATGACAATGCAATAATGCATTTGGTTGTCCTTAGCAAATAAGGCAACTACATGCAACAGGTAATGACATTTATGCACAGTTAGCAGTACTCTTTCAGATTCTTGGATAACATCTTATTTAAATGAAATTGTGATGTATGTTGACTGAGTACATAAAAAAATGTATACTTTAGGGAGCAGTCAGAGAGACCAATTTCAGTTGTGTGAGACTAGCCTTTCTGGACCCTTTCTGCTGTATCTGTGGATACAAAGCTCTGCTGCAGGGCAGCTCAGAGGACTCAGCTGGGTTTCCTCCTCTGGTAATTGCATCCAAAAAAGCCTGTCTCTCTCCCCACAGTAGGAGAGATAAGCCTTACAGATGTGCTATCTGTACTCTTGGATAACCTTTCTGAATATTCTTGGAGAGAACACAAAATTAGATGTGCACTCCTTGCATGAGGGTCTTGCATTAGTAAAAGTCAGAATGGCGAAAAGCTTTGCTTAGATTGAGCTAATGGATTGGAAGGGAAATCACTCTTCTAAATACCATTCCTTCCTAGGGTAAAACAAAAACAAAACCAAAAGAAAATTTAAAAAAAAAAAAAAAAAAGCTTAAAAAAAAAGAAAAGGCTCACCCAAATCATGGTTTTCACAGCTTTGTACATTTATGCAACTTTCAGTTGGAGCAAGAATGCTATGTCTCTCATGGTGTGTGTAGTGAGCCTATCTTCAGATAGGCTTTCTTGTAAACCTTTGCTAGGTTTACAAAATATGTCAGGACAATCCTAAATTATTTCCCTTTCTCCCTTTACTTTCCCTTTTTACTTTTAGTTGTGGCAAAACAATGTTGCTATCTTATTTAATTTCTTTTTAAAATAATGAAATAAAGTATTCCAAATAAAAGAAAAATATTTTAAGATGTTTAGTTAATCAGGCAATACTTTATCAGTGCCATCTAGTGTAAGCAACACAAACTGAAGAATTTTTTCTATTGGATTCACACAGTGCTACAAGTGAAGTTCTAAATGCTTGTCTTTAATATCAATGTCTCTTTAGCAAATATTTCCTAGCTAACATCTTATCAGGGGGTTTCAAAATAGTTTTTGGAAGAGTAGTTATTAGAAAAAGGCTTGTAAGGCTTACATTTCATCTGAAATTTCAGTAATAACTTTATTGTGTTCCTGAAAGAACGGTGCAGATAAAGACCTTTATCATTCACATCTGATGGTATACCTTAATAACCCGAGTCATCCAATCATTCACACTTTGTCAGTAAGAAAGAGGAAGCTACCAAAAATGTGAGATTGGCAGTCTAATGGATACATTTTCATTAAAATGTCTGTTTTAAAAAGTAAATAAGATAATATTATTCTTGTCCTAATAGTAGAAATGTAGGATACTTGACTTAGGTAGGATATCAGTCCTTTTTCACACGTGAGTGACCTTTCTTTTAAGTTTTTACCCACCGATTGCTAGCAATTAAAACTATTCTCTTCCCTCTTTGGAGAAAAACGTTTCTTATGATTACTGATCTTTTCGATTACTGATCTTTTTGATTACTGATCTTTTCAAAATGAAAAAAAAAAAAAGTTATTCAACTTGTTTATTGGGATTAGAAGGCACAAAGAATAATTAATTTCATAATTCTTTTACTCAACATTATTAGGTTGGCCACTGACATTATGATTCCTGAAGGAGCTATGCTTTCAAATTACTCAAACCATTGCTCTTGTTTCAGTCTTCCTCTGAGATGAAAAAGCATGGAAGAGAAGATTGAGGTTACCACTGTGTTTTTGTTGCAATATTAACTCTGAAGTCCTTAAATTGTTAATTTTTCTGTGAAAACATCAGTGAATTTGGATGAAGATGGAATAGAAAGGAAAATTACACAGTGCAGCGTCAGAATCCCTGTGCTCTGTGTTATGCAGAAGTTTCTCTATGTGTGAAGTCGTGGACAGAATATCACCATATTTTTTTTGTAGCTAACCTATGTCTGTATATTTAAAAGTCCCAACAGAACTAGAAACTATTTGAGCTACGTATGAGCTAGAAATAATGTATTGATTTATTTCATCTCTCTTGGAATTTAACATATATACACACAAATATGTACAGTTATATTGCATTTAATATATATGTATATATGTCTACATGTTAATGTGTGTGTGTATATGTATATGTATATGTATACATATGTATATAAATACATGTATGTATTTATAACACTATATCTGGGACTAAGAAGTTGCTGTTAGCGGAATGGTCAAGATTGACCAATATCAGGCCAGTACCAACCCTGATCACTACATATATCTCTTAAGGATTTTCTACTGATGTCACTGTGCAGATATAATGCCAAAGTCCCAATATGAGTCAGCTCAGATGACAGGCTATGGTCCCTGGAGTTTCATAGCCATGAAGATCACGGGTATAAGTTGAGTGCTCCTCAAAAAGGGGAGCAGGATTTGAAATATCTGAATGTTTTTTCTACCTCTGCCTGGATGTTTTATACTCCTTTACCTCTTTCCTCAAGAAAAAAAATGTGATATTCCTCTTCTTCAGGTGATTTAAACCTACAACTAAGAATAACATCTTATTGGACATTCTGACAAGCCATATTCTTACGGCTTGATGTTTTTCTAGTTCACCTAAATAATTATTTTGTGCAAAATGAAGCTTATTTAATTCAAAACAGTAGAAATACTCCAAAAATATGTCACAGCTCTTTGGCAAGGAGGTGGGAAAACTGAATTTTGTCACTTCAGTGCGACATCATCTGGGCATTTTGACCACAGCCTGTCCACACAGAATGAGTGCACTGAGTGTTTATTTTCTTTAATGATTTTGTATAATTCAATGGCTAGATTAATGCAAAGCAGTGGGCCTCAAAGATATGTGGAGGGTAAATATTTCCATAGAAATTGGGTATTTCAGGTGTGGTTATAATAGTGAAGCAAGATTAATGAATCTAAGTCTACCACTGACAAAATTGGTATGTGTCAGGAAGCAAGCTGAAAACAGAACTGTTTGTAGACTACTTCTTACCAAACCTACTTTTATTAAACTTGTTTGGCCCATTTGGTCTGAAGTTGCAAATACAGTTTAAGAGAAGCTGAAAATGCATATTTGGAGGTGTATTAATTGTCCATTTACTGAGAAAGAAAATGTTAGCTTTTTTACTAATACAGCATCCCTATAAAAAAATAAATAAAAATTGTTTACCAATAACCTTAGTACATTTAGGAGTCTCTACTAATCAAAATGATTACTTTATTGGAATTTTTATTTTCCTTTGAGAGTTGCAGTTAAAGCAAATTCCATTGTGCATGTAAAATGGAATTCAAGATCATTTGGTTAACTGTCCAAACCCAGTAAAATTACACAAAACTAGCTAAATGAGCCTCTTAAAGTTTATGAAAAAAACTCCAAACAGCTAAGCCACTGAACTAAGTAGTAAATGAGGTAATATCAGAAAACATTTTCTGATATTATTTATATACTTCGATTAAAAGTTTTTTTACTAGGGTATTTTGTGGTGCTATTGATTGCAGACGGAATTTTTAGAAGTAATTCAATCTAGCTTTTTTCTGCTAGGCAGCGTTAATTTTGCTTGCAGCTAATGCAATAGCTTATATAGAGCCAACTTCCTGAAGAAGAACATTTAATTCTGAAAGGTTCTGGAAGGAAAAGTGTCAATGAGTCCAATGCAGCATTCTGTCATCACAAAAATAATCAAATCGTAGCAGGAATAATCTTTAAAATATATTCTGTAAGTACCTGAATGTGATGATGTATTTCCCTGTATTTGTCTAGGATTGTCTCACCATTTTTTATTTCAAGTATTATAGTGAATAGAATTATAAGATTAGACATGCCAAAAGGTTTTACATATGCTAAACTTCAAAATTTTGAAGAGAAACTGTGACAAAAACTTCTTGTTTTACAGTTATGATTTCACATTTTCCTTTTTTAGGGGGAATTAGCTTTCTTTTTCTTTTCTTGTCTCTCCTTAATGGCAGCATCTGAGTCATGTCCCCATCTTATTAGCTTCATTATTTCCTAAAATGATAATATATTTGCTAATGAACATGTTCACTTCATAATGGGGGAGCAAGGAAGACAAAACCCACTCCAGCTAATGGAAATACTGTGGCTTTTTTGGGTTAGGGTTTGTTGGGGTTTTTTTGGCGTTATTTTAATATTTTTGACCTTTGCCTTATTTAAACCTAAAAATGCTTATTTCCAGTATGGCTGTTTTGTAAAGAGTACATGTGTCCTTCAAACTTAAAACAGTGTATTCTATCATGGTGGCATACTATTTGTGATGCAATTTTTGGTGATAAATACCTCAGTCATTCATTGTCTGCAAAATGAGGACTGATAAAAGCTGGCATAGCTGGAAAACTTCTTAAATTTCTTTCTTTTTCTCTCACCTGGAAGTGTGATTACAATGTAAATCAGGTAAAAGTTTTTGAAGCCTCAGCAGTGATGAATTCTTACTTCTCACTATTATTATCTTTCAACACCTTTTCTGACACTTGGAATGTTTTCTCGATAATTTGAAAATGGACTGATGGGGGGGAAGAAAAAAGCTGTGTGCAGTCTTCACAGCTGGTGCAATGTACCATTGTGCCTTGTTGTCATCTGCCCACACTTAGTTAATACACATCTGGTTCATTCTCATATTTACACAAGACACAAAATAAAATGCATAAGTTTGATTTTTTCCATCTGTGACAAGATGCTTCCTCTCTTACTTCAAAAATTATTAGTGTGAATATTAGAAAAAAAAAAAAAAGAACACTGAAATGCAGAGCTCTGTTATAGAAATAAAATACGTGGTTTCATGGTGTAATTATTTAAACATATCAGTTGCGTTTACAGATAGTTCTTCTGTTATGGAAGGTATTTTATAATATTCTGGCAGATAAAAAGGAAGCAAATATATTATCTGAATAATTATTGTAATATTATTTGTGGTATTTTACAAGTAAATTTATTTCTCTTCAGAAGCATGGAAGATGTGTGCAAATTTTGATTTCTGGTCAGTGAGGAGCATGAAAGCTGACACAATGGATTTATATTTAAGCTAATGTCTAGTAACTTGCCCTATTTCTCCATTTATCCTCTCAATACAGGGGTGGATACAAGCAAAAAAAAATAATGATACAAGGTTTATCTAGAAAAATGCAAAGCTACCTCTACCTCACCCTGGTGGCTACCCAAATACATGTGATAGACTCTATGTCTTATCATTTTGTTAAAGCTTTATTGCCTATTCCATATTGTGCAGCATTTAATGCACATCTATGTAGTACTTTCCAGCAGAAGTTTAGTCTTGATAGATCTGTGTCATTAATTTAAATTTATAAGTGTTGCCAAGAATCATGGTGTTCAGTAACTAAAAATATTTTCTTGTGTTTCTCATGGTTTCCCCCAGAAGAAATTACATAATCTGTCATATAAAAAATTCCCTAGTAACTGAGTTATCACCCGAGCATTAATCAATACTTAATTAATTAAAGCTGAAAGTATAACATATTAATGCTTACTAAACTATTTTTAATATTATTCAAATCTTGACCTTTAGAAATATAGGTGCTGGTTTTTGATGTGGGTTTTTTTTTGCTGTTATTGGGCTTTTTGTTTGGTAGGTTTTGAATAACAATATCAGGACAAGATTCCATACATTTTTTCTGAGATTTATAAAGTCAGTTTGAAGTGGCAATGAATATTTGACAGAGTGTTTGTTTCAAAATGAGTAGAATATTTGTTTCAAAATGCCACAGAACTCATGTATTTCTCAATCTTTCCTATATCAGACATGAATTAGGAGAACCATTTTATTACTAAACTGGGAGCATAGTTCTTTATTCTGGTATCATTGCTAGGAATTTACCATTAATTCAGTAGTTATCAAAACCAATCCATATATGACTGCTTTTTAAAGGGAAAATTCGAATAATTATTTGCATAATGGTCCTAACAAGATAAGTAGTTGGGGAACAGTGAGCTCAAACATAAAAAACTCTTTCCTAGATTTGAAAGTAATTTAAGTCTTCATCTGGTTCTTAAGTTTGGATATTGTGAAATTAGGAGTGAAAAGAGGAGAAAATGAAATAAAAATAATAAAATAATAAAATAATAAAATGCTTTGTCTGTGTCTAAAAAGGTTTGTCACTTCTGCAAGGACCACCTATTGCCCAGCTCATTCCATGGCAGCAAGGACATAAATATTCAGTGGTATTGTTTGCTCTTGCTCTGTGATAAAGGAACATTTTGAAAACATTTGCTTGGGTGCAAGCAGGCTTTTTTTTGACTCAGATGAGAAAACAATCAAAAGTGGTATAGATGTTAGTAATTCCTTAAAGTTCACAACTGAGAGAGAGAAAGGAACTGAAGTGTTTTATTGGCAACCCTCCTGATACCTGAGCGTGTTTTACAAAATACCCACCAAACTTCAACATGCATGCTAAATTTCCAAGATGAGACACTCAGTCTTGCTGTTTACATACCCATAGGAAAAAAAAGCCAAAATAGCATGGAAAGTTCAAAATTATCTAGAGTCGGACAAATATGAGCACCAAATTGTATAATACTGTGTTGTGCCAAAAGCTTACAGAGTGACAGTACTTGAGTACTAATTATCCAAAAATAAAAATGGACAAGTACTAAGCAAAAAAGTAAGGGGAAACATGAAGGACGCATTTTTGTTGTTGTTTTTTGTATTTTCATTTTCAGCATGGTCTGCCATTGAGATAAAATATATTTGCTGCTGAGGAAGGCAAGGAGAGGGTGAATTATGAAACAGATAAGAGGCTACAAAATCAAAGCATCGCAAATCAAAGAGCTGCCAAATAGCAAGCAGCTTCCCCTGAGAGCAAGAATTACAATCGAGTTCAGTTTGTATAATCTTTGGTACAGAAAGCTGTTGTGGTTGGGAAAAAGGTGAATATTTCTCAAAGAGATTTTTTTTTCAGAAATGGTGGGAATTAGTTGTATTTTTATGCTGATTTCTTTAGATGTGAAGGGAATAAAATTGACAGGACTTTTTGCCCTCCTCAAGGCTTTTGAACAAGTATGAACTACTCCATAGCAAGTTGAATGCATATAAAACAAAAAAATCCTGAAGAATCTGAGTGTACTACCTGTCAAATTAATACTTTGTTGTGTAAAAATTTCCAGTTGCAGACATCTACTTATTAAAATTTAATAAAGTTTCCATATCTTAATAAATAACCCATATACAAAATTAACCCTTCCACAAGTTATGTTCACAAAGCTACATGGACATACTGTTTTTAATGTTATGGATTTTTCTATTTGGAAGTTAAGGTGGTGTGTTGAGAAAGTTATCCATATCATGGATTTGAAATGGCATTTATTCAATGCTTTAGTATTTCTCTCCAGTATTACTATATAGTAGTAGGTTGTGGCATACACAATTATAGCCAGCATTTGAAAAGAGACTGTTATTGAGATTTGAGAAGGAATCTCAAATATCTGTGGGATACAATAGTGATTCTGATATTACTAAAGATATCAAAAATCTGTTGGTCGACACTACACTCTCATCTAAGACAAAAAAAGGCTCTTACATGAGTGTTCTGTCAGTTTCTCTGCATGGCATGACCTGGAATTTTTATGTAATCCTGTAGCAACCTTATGTATTGAATTGTACTTAGCCAATCAATTTTGTTCATCCAACATGAGTTCATGCCCCTCAGGATTTGTCAGCTTCTTTTTGCAATCTCCTGCCTTTGTTTTCCAGTTGCACTTCATTTGTCTGTCTTAGACAAGACAATTATATTCTCTGTTAGGTTGCATTTGGCTATGTCTGTGTCTTCCTTGATACGTCTGTATCTCCTCAGTCTCAAAATTCTTTGCCATTTCTTTTTCCAAATTAAAATAGTTTCCTGACATTTCTGTTAGTTCCTCCACTAACAGGGTTGACTAGCTTTATGCTTTATTTCATTGCTCTCCTAGCACGAACAAGAAAAACTCCCTCAAAAGTGCTGGGCTTTGGCCCCTTAGTTTTAAATATTTTTCATGTTCATTTCTTCCATAGTGTTTCTGGAGAAATTGGGTTTTCATAAAAAATATGTAATAAGTGTATGTGTATTACTTTATTGAAATGTTTTGGCAACGGTTTAGAATAACACTGGTTCTGGTTTGAACTGAGAAAGTAAAGATTCAGTTTGATAAATACAGTTTGATGATTTACGTAAAGACAAAAAAATCTGTATTTTACATCTTTGATACATAGGAATCCTAGTATTTTTTTGAGATTTTAACACTACCTTCTGTGCTAGAATGCATAAAAACACGTGGAAACAGTTTTTGATCTTCATTTGGAAGTGAAATTGATTGCTATTAATTTATTTGAAAAATGATGCAGAGTCTCTCATTTCCTTTTGTCCATATTATACCCCAGAAGACCTTTTTTTCAGAAGATTTTGAAAAATATTTAAATTAAAGGGGATTTCATTTAATTCCCTCCTTTCTTAAGTCTTTCATATGTGAGTTTGAAATTATAATTTACAGTATAAATTACATGTTCAAAATAACTATTTTTCAGTAATTGACTGGTCTTAATTTTCTCTCTTTAAGTAAGCTGATACATTAAGTATTTTTTTGCTAAAAATACTGTCCAGCTGAAAATCTTCTTCTTGACATATTTAATGAGTTATTATATTTGTCTCTTGATTACAAGTATTGATGTCTCAGATTTCCAGTCACACTATTTTTTAAAATTATCTTTGTTTAACACCTGACTATTGATAAGTTCTGTGACAGGTGAGGGTAATAAACACAAGAGGAAAGCAGGAGTATGACTTGCTAGGAATGCTACATATACATGAATAAAGGTATGTATGAATATATGATTAGATACATATAAATGATATATAAATAAACATAAAATTGATTTAGCTTCTTTCATTATCATTGGAATGTAATTTAACATTATTCATCTCACTGTTAGCTTAGTCTAGGTTTTTGTAATCAGAAATTCAGTAGTTTTACAAGCCCAACTCTCCTTGCTTTGCAAATCAAGTCAATAGTTCAATCTGTGAAATGTATTCCTTTTGGTTTAGTATAGAATTACATACAATTAGTTTTGTGTTTCAGCATGAAGAATCTTGGTCTTTATGTGACTTGCTGGGTCTTTCATATTTCAGAAAAAAATATGAAATTTTGTTTTTGGAAACTTAAAGTGATGTCAGCAGCAACTGGCTCATCATCCTTTTTGAGAAAAAAATGCCTCTTGAGCTGTTAGAATGATGTTAATCAGATGAAAACAGTTGTTGCTTGCTCTTTAATTCTTAAGTTATCACTAAAGACAAAAGTCCTAGAAGCTTACTGAATCAATTTGCATTTGAATAAGTCAGTATGCACTGGTAGAATGAAAGATCACTAGTAGAAAATATGTAAACATTTATACATATAAATGTTAAACATATATACAGCTTCCTGGGCTCCTCTAGGGCACACAGGACCAAGTCTTCTCTGTCTCTGGGTGTATGCTCGGGGATCCTGCAGTGTTCTGCCCTCACATCAGCTGCCAGCATTCCTTGTATCTGTGGAAATTATCCTTTATCCAGGCAGCCTGACAATAGAAATGTTGTCACTTGGAGAGCAGTCTTATTAAAAACAAACAAACAAACAAACAAAAACACAACCAAACAAAAAATAAGCAAGAAAAGCCCAAAAAACAATTTATCTGTATCTGTTTGTCTTTAGTGTCTATGCCTTGAATTTGCCCTGTGTCCCATTTCTTATATCTCTATCCACTCTCACCTCACCACAATGTTTTTAATGCTAATCCTTCAGGAATCTGTTTTTCTCTGAATTCCTTCCAACCCATGTCCTCAAGAAGTCATTACTCTGTTCATCCTCTATTACCTTAACTCCCTCTTGAACTCCTCACTCTTTTCAATTGGCTGCTGTATTGTGATTGCAATTCTCTCTCTCGTGTACAACCAGTCTGAAATACCTACTAAATATCTTTTTCAACCATTGTCTGTAGTCTTGTTGATTGTCACTGGTAAATCTCTTATCTTCTAGGAAAAAAAAGCTCAGCCCCTGGTGAATTGTGACTCCTACAAAGGTCTTGTCTTGTGGATCCCCTTCACTCCCTCACCTTTTGTAATTGATACTTTTACAGTTTCCATATCTTCAATTTCCGTTTAATTGAAATAATGTGTGATTAAAATGTTAGATCATATTGTGCCATCCAGTTTAATCAATGATGAACTTAAAATCCAATTAAAAGATCAGTTGAAAATGTATTTTGTTTGAATGCCAGCTACCAAAATAAGAGTTTTAACTAATGAGATATGCTGATTAGATAATATTTTGACTACCAAAATGTTCCCAAGTTTTGTATTCAACCAAAGACCATCTGTGAACTTATCCCAATTGCAACAGAATCTAGTGATAGAAGTGAGTCCAACAAGTTTATAGTCCTAAATAAGACCATTATTTTAAAAGTTGCACTTTTTCATCATTTTCAGTAGTAAAACATTGAATAAGCGCTGACAAGTTCACACTTCAGCTATGCACAACCTGTTACTTTTTTTGTAAAACAATCAAAAATGCTTCTGTCAAAATTGTTTACAAATGTGAGCAATTTTATTGACTTCAGTAGAAATGCCTGCAAGACTATCAATCTGAAAGACTTTTAATTATTAAAGACAAGTAAGAAGAAGAAAGAAAAATGACACGACAACACTTCCTTTTTCTTTTGGCAGAATTCACTACTGGTAGTTTTTTGTTTACCTGGGGAAATCCTCAGCTTCTGAAAATAATTAGAAATAAATTAAATTATTGTTACATTAACAAGTACATACAAAACTGGAAGAGGTGTGAAGATAAAATAAATTCTTGTTTATTCTGAGTATGTGCTAGTAACAGTAAAATGTCTTTCACTGCCTCCTTTTGCTAAATAATTGAACTGCATCCATAAAAACTGGGAAGTTGATTTTAGCCAGCATTAATACAAAATAAAACAAGTAAAATAACGAAATTAATATCCACTACCAGCTAAATTTCCCTTTAAGCTTGTGCTGACTTTTGAAATTTACAAATGAAAATAACTAGCTATGAATCACTTCATAGTAGTCTGATTTAATTTGATACCTGTACTTTGGAAGATAGATTTCACATGACAGACATATTTGCCTCTTTTAGTCATGAAGCAAATTTCTAGGAATCACTAGACTAAGAGAAACTAAAGCAGAATTTCCCTCCCCTGTGTTTTCCAGTGCAAATCACAGACTAGAAATCCAGTATGGGTTAAGCTAGAAGCACTTCTTTTCCTCTTTGTAAAATAAGACAGCTGACCTAATTTGTCTTACTGAAACTGAAATTCTTTCTGAACAAAATTTTCTAACCTTCTAACTGCTTTTAACCCACTGGACATTTTGTGTTTAAATAAATAGACTTTAAAAAAATCCAGCTGAGGCTGGGCCATGCCATGGCTCTGTGTGCCAGGAGCCGGCAGCGCTG